>JAUMHH010059105.1:0-23205 GCA_032359455.1 Chlamys rubida
CGAGTACATTTAAATAAATCTAACAATTCTCAAACATCTGATAGATTTATGTGAAATGTGAAATAACAGAATTGTTTTAAAAAAAACTTTTTGTGATTCAATTTGGATAATCAATGATGGCAAATCATCTTAATCACATAATTTCCTTTTTAAAAAAATTTAAAATGTGTAACAGAACTTTTGGAGGGCAGTGTAGTATGTTTCAAGAAGCAATGCAAAATCTGCGATTCCTTCTAACATATTTAATTCGTTTCCAGGGTCGATGATTACAGTATGTAGCTCAATTTCCATTAAGAAATGCAAATTTTACATCCAATTTGTTTATTGGTTTGACATAAATGTAATCGAGGTGCAATCATGATAGCAGCCTGACATGTATCAATGTATTTGTAACTTACACACATTACTACTTAGGCAGGCCGATAACAGTTTGTAATGTCTACTATCCTTAAACGTGTTAAGACCAATATAAATGATAAAATACTAATGAAACAATTATTACGATTCAAAATAAATGTTTTTAAGGGCAAAATTATTAGTGTCGGAACACATGTGTATGTGTACCTAGATTTGATAAGGTTCTTACACGATTTTGTTTTCACGATCTTTGTCTTCAAAGGAGATTCTATAATTTGACTTTAATCTTATTTTAAATTTGACTTAAATGTAAAAATTATAGTGGCGATCCAGGAATGATACATCTTACAGACAAAACAGCTACATTTGTATATTCAAATATGTTAACTACAACTTACATAATGTACCTTACCATTTTATACAGTAGATTACATGCATTTAAATAAAGTAGGCAAGTCTCAATGCTAAAGCCATCTAAAAAGTCTAAACTATATTTGTATATCTAACAAAAGCATTCTTTTTCTTCGATATGGCATCGCAGTTAATTTGTTTCCTTCCCACTGAAATTTTTCTTTTCGATCTCCCAATTCTTCGCTTGAAGCAACGTTTTGTTCCGTCAAAGTTGAAAGCCGTTCATTTTTATTCTATAATGAAAACACAGACTGATCATCTTTTTTATATTATGTATATATCCCCTGCTGTAATTTTCCCCTCAAAAAGTGTTGTTTTTCACTGTTTTATTTGTTCATCGATATAAAAAATAATCTGTTATTAAAACAGTCAGGAAAATAAATATATAAGTAAATATTGCTATCATTGTATTGAATTTTAAAGTAGTTGCGTAACATTGTCACGTTTTTCTACAATAAAATATACAATTGATGAATACGGATGATTGGGTTAAATGTCACCTTACCTGTTACTGTTTCATTTACATAATGATTGTTACCGTGTGTTACATATTCAGCAACATTTAGTGCCAGTATTGTCATAAAGTTACTCAACGTGTTTATGTGTGTATTCTTAATTAATCAAAGTATGTTTTAGGTCATGTTGCATCTATTTATATCAGAATAAACCATTAAACATATTATGGTCTTTCTTTTCTTTTTATTTTAAATTTGGGTACGTTGTATGTATGGAATTCTTTTCTTTGATTCCAAGAAAGAGAAATAAGTTTGACGACAAAACAAACGTAAACCAACTTTTATGTCGGTACATTCAGAAAAGTATGTACTTACCTGCACATAGTATAATGGTACACGTTCTCCGAACCCAGCTGATACGCATTACTTACAGGTGTAAATATAATGAGATAAGAGTAATACATTATCATAATATGTTAAGACATACGAAACACATCTGTATTTCTTTTCCTATCAGTTAACAATTTGTATTATTTGTGCTGTTTCTTACGTAAGAATCATTGTCAAATGGCTTCAGTTTACTCAAACACTTACGTAAACTTTATTGATAAAGTACAACACATAATAACTCTGGAGTTAGAGAAACAGCAACAAATATATTCCGAAACCGTTCGGCAAGATATTAACCGGCCAATCCAAAATTATATGGGTACCCATATCGGAAAAATGGTAACGTATGGTTTGCATGCAACATTTCATATGGAATAAGTAAACAAGCAGCAATGAATGAAAAGTGATTAATAATTGTTGTGATTTTATTCTACTGATACGACTTACCTCACTTTTTGTATTCAGATATAACATAAATTGAATGAAATTGAGCAGTTCCTTTACCTGATATCTGGCAGATCAACCCAGACCTTCTTCTAAATACATTCAAATTACCGTTTCAAATGGGTAAGATACATCTATATAATTTGTTAAAAAAAAACATATAAACGTCTTGATTTCGTTTGTGTGACTTCCGATAACAAGTTCAACAGTAATTATCATTATTATCTAGTAATTTATATAACTATATGTAATGATTATTTGTTCGTTTTTCTTTCAATTATTCATAGAGCGTCCTACATAATTTCCTGAAAATTGCTTTAAGCCCTTAATACTCAACGGATGACCAAGACACATCCATGCATAGATGAATCTTGCGTAATCATTCGCACCTTGTCCACGTGAACCCCTTCAGTTCCTCACTATAAGTGTAGGCTTCGATTGCGTACGATGAGTTTGTTTCACTATTCTGGTTGCAATGAGATTGTTTTACGTATTCATATTATCATTACACATCAAATCTAATTTAGAGAAACTGGTACAACGAAAATATTCAACGTTTTTTAGCTGAGCAACTAGAGCCCGCTTTCTATGGTATTCGAACCTATTTCCTTTTAGTCAATAGACCGGCGCGCTACATGTACCAACTGTGCTGTGCGACACTTAACGAATTATCGTGTACAGAAACTTCGCATAAAAATTATATATAAAATATTATGACAGAACATAAAACATAGTTATGATCATTTATATTGATATAAAGAAAGTATATATAACAGAATCATTAAATACACGGTAATATGAAAATGGTGTAGCTGATTAATAACACAGACAAACGGTTCTACAAAGTAAAGAATTTAAGATAATATTCAAGTATAAGAATTATGGATTACGGAGGAGGTTATCTAAACAAAACATAAAGAAATGGTGTAAGCATGTATTGTGCGAGGATAAATGTACATCTGGTAGAAAATGTTATTTTGAAGAGTTCCCGGGTTCAGGTATCAGAACAAATAGCTCCATTCCAGTGCAGATTATATATATAAGATATGGGAGGTTATTCATTTCAAAATATGTTATTAAATCAATCAGATTTAATGGGAATGGGGCAACAGGCAGGCTTATACAAGCCCCCTCTCCCTTAAGGTACATCTCAAACAATAGTAATATAATGAACTATGAATATTCACATACATGGTTTAGTGCATTAAATTCAACGTTAGGTAAATTCAATTCTATTATGACGTCATAAAGGATACATGTATCTGATAAGAACCTGATTGACAATACCGATTCGCTATGACCCAAAATTGTTTTTTATACAGTCAAATACACGTTTATATTTCCCTACTGATAGGGCATTCCGATCCAATTACAACACACATACGCAAATTGCAAACAGAAAATAGACCATTCATCAGATTACCTTTATTTCTGTTGAAACAAAATAACACGTGACAATATTTACATTTAAATCAATTTTATTGTAAAAATGAAATGTACAATGCACATGTATGCATTGCCAACAAAAACGAACAACATATTCTGGCATATTGCCGGGAAATCTATAAATAGATGTACTTATTACCTATTTCTTAAAGTTTCAGGTCTGTGGATGATGTCAAAGATAATCTACCAGGAATCCCGGGAACTGAGTCTAAAATAACTAGCCAATAAGGCAAGAAGTGTTCGCATTCATTAATATGCTAAAGGTGGCGGCATGCCTAACAAAACTTAAAATAGCATGTGTTCTGGCAATAAAGATATATCCTGACTGCCTCAATAGAACACCTTTTGCGTGGATATAGAAATTATGTTTTTCCAATGATGCAAGGCATTTTCGTAAACCCAACGAATTGTGATTTTTGCCGCGATAAAGATATAGTGGGTCATTTCTTTGACTTCGACAGCCTGCAACCCCTTTTAATATACCTATATACAGGGATTGAATTTTTACTGAGCGTTGATCTAAACTTCTAAAACGTCTAGTAACAATAATTAAACTTCAGGAGAAAAGAAATCCAAACATGCATGCGTGCCCTTGAAACCAAATGTGAGACTCCGACATTGACACGCGTTACAGAGCGATGTGATGTTATGTCAACTTCTAGCACGCGCTACCTAGAGATATTTTTGTTTCCCGGACAAGTGCTGTGTTTAAACCAATCAAACAGACCGTAATTAAGATACGGTATGGTAATTAACGTGGTTTAAGAGGGATATTACAGCTGGTCCTAGAGGGATTCAAATTGGTAAATCAAATGCTAAGCTTTGCGATATCGTCGTCGAATTCTTGAAATAACAAACTTTTCCCTGAAAACCTAAATTCAATATTTCACAGGGCGTTAATATGTTCATTTTAGCTACATTGATATATCATTCACGTACAAAGACAGACTAAGTATAATTCTGTTATGAATGAACTACATGTATGTAATAAGATACTGGTTCAGTGTTTACTTAAATGAAATCAAACAATACATAGTAAAAAGCTGCTGACAATAAAAAAAAACCATATATTTCACGAGTGTTGTACAGTAGTAGGATGCCGATTTTCACCGATGATTAAAGATCAATGACGCTGGGAAAGGGATATTTAAAACAAAATTAACATGTCCAATAGTCCCTCCAGATGTTCCTTCCAAGTAAATGAATGTCAAAAGACCATAACCAGTGTCCACTCTTAGATTCTAGGGATACCTAGTCAAGTTTTTACGAAGAGAGAAACAGGTGAGGATTGTAAATAAACAATGCATTAACGCTGGATAATATATAGTCACAACTGTTTCGAGTCAATACATGTTTTAATTGTTTATTTATAACTAGTATTTTTCTCTTTGAACCTGACCGATTGTGATGATTTCAATGTTGAGTAATTGGCAACATTATCAAAAGAATGGGCATAAAAAACGTCAAAATGCAAATATTAATTCCTTTCAAAGCCGCTTGGCCTTGAATACTCGACCTAATACGGGTCGCGTATGCGTAAAATAATTTAATGAGCATGAAGAAATAAGGTGTCAAATTTTTAGTTATGATGTTTGAACCTGAAGTTATTATTTACACGAGTACGGCATTGTTGCCGAGGGAGCAAAAAGGTTTATTAAAACGACATAATTGTAATTACACGAAAGAGATCCTGTGTGAAATCATGACTGCGCTTCGTTGTCCTGTATTGACTCCTCTCTTACTTTGAGGACGCTACTGACAGAACTTGGATTTTACGTAAATTTACATGAAGGATGACTTCGATGAAGTAAAAGACGCTTATCCTTCAGGAACACCTAGAATACATATCCTTGCGCCTTTTCAAAGGTCTCTATCTAAATCTTTTCTTTGGTGATCTTTTGACTAGGTATTTATATCTGGTTTTGATTTCCAGTTACGGATTTGTAAAATTGTTAACTTGAATGGCATGTTGTGATTTTTCAGTTACATCACCATGACCTCTTAATAGTTTGATATTGATCTTTCCTTAAGACTTTATTCTTATGTTTAAATAATAAATATTTCAATGCTATCTATGTAATTATCATACTTTTCAATAATATTTGTTAGAAAATACTTTATACCGGGAAGTTTTCGCCCATTCAAAATTTCGCCCTTCGACGGTAAAATCTATTATCGCCCAATATTGAATTCGCCATACATATTCAATTACAATGTACATTAGGTTGTTTAAAAATGTTCGCTGTAATGATACATTCGCAAAAAGGCAAAAATCAAACCGCAGCGAAAATGTCCCGTTATGTACAAATCTAAAAGCATCTGTTCAGGGGGAAAAAATGAAATCTTTGTTTTTAAACGCGAAATTGAATCAACGTCAATCAAACGTTATGGTGTGCTTGTCAATGAGTAAGATTAACTAGCCGAAATTAACCTCTAGCCCTGCCGTACCCTTTACAAATTGCTTTAAACCATCAAATGAACGAGAGCTTTAAAACAATATATATTGTTTATTTCACTCAAGATAATGAGATCATAGCCAGTTAGCTACAGTAGACGTAGTAAACACCATTAAGACGATCAAACGGCAGAACAGTTGTTGCTGCATTTCACTCTTGTAATATTCGGGAATGATTATTTTTAAGATATGTTTTATCTTCAAACTTGTTTGCATTAATACCCCACAAAAACCTCATAAAGTAAATACCATTCCTCTGGATTGCTAATGAAATACAGTGCCATGTTTCATGTGTTATATCTTTGCTGTGCAGACGGAAATATAAGTAAGGTTCTCCTCGTTTGATGGACAACACAATACGAAAGGGCGCCGTGTTAAAGATGGTGTATTTCAGAAATGTAAAAATGTCACGAACTGTATACCTTTCTCCGTCATTATGCAACCCTGCACCCTATCATAAACTATATCTAAAAGCCACCCATGAGCGAGTCTCATATATATGGAAACTGACAGCGTGAGGTCGAGACTTATAACTATGATATTGTAATAAACTGGGGAGTGTAAATGGACCTAGTGCTTCGTGAAACGATTACCACTAAACCAGGACAATTACGCTAAACATTTACACCTGGGGGACGGCTCCCAAACTCGCATAAATCTTCTCTCTAACTACGTGTACTAAGACCAAGCTTTATAAAGTATATAATATTTATAAAACAGAGATTTGAAACGTGTGCAACACTATCCAGTCATCACTGACATCTTATTGACTTTATAGAGGACAATGGTACACGTATATATTTTTACAATCATCCTGGAAATAACCCGAAAGGGTGCAAATGGGTTAAACAGGCCAAACATAATCATATTCAGCGCACAATTTGTCTGTATATGTTAATACAAGACATGTGCAATTAGAATTATGTATATAACACAAGGGAAGCTCTCGAAGTCAAAAGGATAACGTACTAAATATGCATGTCTTCCTTGCCCATTTGCATTTTCTCTTGGAAGAGTCGGTCCCAGTATACACCACCTGACCGTTTATAGGAGTCGACTTTTATGGAAACTGTTGCGGACTCCATCTGACCTGTAATATTTTTAAAACAAAATATCTATATACTGTATATATAAAAGATTAAATGTTGCATTCTAACGATGATATTTTCAAAGCACATGTATCGCAGTCTATCAAACTTATAATAGTCTGGTCAGTTGTTTATGTCTAGAACCAATCAAATAAATAACACAGTGACTTCTATTTCGTTATCAAAAAATCCCAGGATGCTGTTTAAACATTTGATACTGAGGGCGAAATAATTAGATTTGGAAGTTAGCATGACCTGATATCTGATGATATTAGTCGTTTGACAATATACTCACTAGTTTGTTTACAAATACGTTACGTTATCAAAAGAAATAATTTTGAAGCATATTATCAGACTGCCTGAACTCACACAAATCATTGGTCAAGTTGTACACGAGTTGTAATTATAGATGACAATGTTCATATTTAAATACGTGGATTTGGTTTCTACAAAATATACTCGATGATAAATTTCGAAAGATTCAATACACTTATAAGCTATACTCATATACATTATGTATGGAGGACGGGACGGATGGATGGGTGGGTGGATGATGGGTGGATGATGGATGGGTGGCTGGCTGGATGGATGGGTGCGTGGATGGATGGATGGATGGTTCAATCCCCTTTAACACAAATAGTGTATCAAAGAAACAAACATAAACAGTTTAACTGTATTTATAAAGAAGTATAAACCGCTTCACAAAAAAAATAGATTTTATAATTTTCAGAACAGTTTATTTCCTTCTAAGGAAACAGCTTCTATGAAGACACGTAGATGTGTACGTTTGAAATGATCACAATAATCAAATTAATATCATAAAACAATTAAAGTAACCAAGAAGAAAAAAACTTACTTTTTATTACTGACGACGAAAGAAATGTCAAAACAAACATTTATGTATATGTATGTTTTCATCAAAACGCTACATAAAATAATTGCATTTTATCAAAATTACTTTCAATTTACAATATTTAAATGGTAAAAACAAATGTAAGGATAAATACATTTCATTTCATTTTGAATATGCCTTCAACTCTTCATATTTTCATATACGCCATGAGGCGTTTAAGTAAGTTGCAAAACTAGAAACAAAAAAAAGGATGTTTTTATTTACATAAAATAAAATTTCCAATTTTAGAATGCTTTATTGTTTTTGACATTATTTGTCAGTCCTTGTTATGCATCTACATGCGCGTGTTGATACAACTGTCCTTGGACTAGTTAGACGTAGACACATGCAGTGAATATGAATATTAGATTAGCTGTGGGGAATGGCGAGGTAAATGTAACTACAATCAAACTGTGAATCCAATAGGCTTCTTGATTAGGGCATTGCCCGCACAGGTAGTGTTAATTGGGGGATAACGAAACAGCCATGCAGTGCATGTTAAAATGTTCTCCGTATTTTCCATGAGAGATAGTTATAGCAACGTTTAGTATGATACATTGTAGACATCAATACAAAAATTCTAAAAACAGTCGACAATTTCTGTATGTATAATATGTTTTGATAAAAAGAAAACTTAAACTCTTCGAATTAGAAGCAAGAAAATAATTTCCGTATTCTTCACGCATGTTTAATCGTTTCTTCT
Organism: Chlamys rubida; assembly: GCA_032359455.1. NCBI lineage: Eukaryota > Metazoa > Mollusca > Bivalvia > Pectinida > Pectinidae > Chlamys > Chlamys rubida. The sequence continues at coordinate 8,642 of JAUMHH010059105.1, forward strand.
TCCAACTATATAACACCATATTACAAACCTCGACTGAATCTTACCAAATGACCGGATTATTTTAAAATACTACATGATAATATGTCTTCTCCTTCCATTAAATGGACAACGTCAACTTCCATGTGATGTCGTCTTCGGGTCATGTATGATTTCTAGAGCATAAATGCATCCTTTACAAATAAGAATATAATGCTGTCATTATGCCATGATACATAAGTGCTTGCCTAAGCAATTTTAACATGTGTAACATTTCATATTTTATTAAATCACCGTTGTCAGCAAAAATACGTGTACCTGAGTGACACTAATGTCCATTACTTTATTTAAATGACTTGTAATGACAGAAAAACTATCCTTATGTAAAATTTGAACGTGTGGACTTTTCCATGTTAATTTTATAATTATTTAAATATAAAAGCAAGCCTTTCCATGGTGACATTTAAATGGATTAACCGTTAAAAAACAAAACATGAAATACGTATCTCTCTCACAAAGAAAAAAAAGGTATAAATTACCACAATCGTAGATATATTGTTAGGCTTTTTCACTATTGTTGTTCCGTTTGCACATTAAATAACAAACACCAAATAATTTGTGTTCATATTATACAAACAATATCGTTACGAATTTAAGAGACTTACAATGAAAATCAACTTCAACAGCGAGTTAACTGGAACTCTGTTAATATGCACAGTTTGGGTATGAAATGTATAAAGCTAATTATTCTCAGTATAAAACAATGGAGGGGAAGACGAATAGAAAACAACAAATCACAGCGTAAGAGCTGAAAGAGAAACTCGAGACTAAACTAGGAGACGACCAGACAGGAATGTAAATGACACGAATGCAAAAGGAAAGACAAATGGACCTCCATAAACAACCTGGAGACGAGAAAGACAAATGGACCTCCATAAACAACCTGGAGACGAGACTATGTGAACTGGAGGGTTACAGATGTACTGCACCAGGTGTGATACAGGTACCCGTCATCATATCTGCAGTCCGTAAGTCACCAACAATCTTACACGATAACAACATGGCTTACAGGAGGTCATAAGAATGGATTCTCGTTTGAATATCCAAACATTTTATAAATGTAATTATTAAAATTGATCATGTTGTCAAAATATCATCTTCTGGCTGGTTTTCCTTGCTAACAGTGATATATTTAACAAGATATTTATCTATGACTTTGCCAATTGTATAGGAAATACTGACATACCAAATCTTAGAGACGTAATATAAGTAAGAATTAAGAATACAAGTAAGAATGCAGAGAAATAATAATGAAATAATAGAACAAATACAATAAATTATTGTTGACAAAGATTCAGCTTTAGGATTCTAAAAGTTCTATATTTTTTCTTCAATATCCATCTTTAACTACTGTCCTTATATTTAAAGAATTCGGTAAGTTGTTTTGTTAACAGAAAGAGGATTCTGACATAGACCGTTGGATTTGAAAGGATTTTTGTGTAGCAAAGGTAGTTCTGAATGAAAATGCATATTCTATACACAAACTCATTCGACTTCGTGTTTTTGCTTAATTAGAGACTCTAGAAAGTAAGGATGAAGTACAGGCGCATTAACCAGCACATTCAAACTAATCGAGATCTTTCCAACGGAAGTTTACATGATAGTATTTACATGTACAAAATGTGGTAACTGTTGTCGCGTAGCTGGTACCCTTCATAACTATAATGGAGCCTTGGCTGAATATTCTTAAACTACGGGGAAATAAAAAAACAAACAAAAAGCACACAAAACGTGTGCAACAACAGATGTTCCACAATGTTAAACATTTCCTGAAACAACACCTGGCACCTGCTAAGAGGTCTGATGTCACATCTGGGCCAGCCCGCAGTTCCCCGACAATCTCATACACAATAAGCCAGTGTTTTATCACGGTAAGCACAAAAACTGGCTAGTTGGACATTCGACCCTGATGACGACTGTAGAAACGTAGATTGAGACCTATTCGATAGAAAATTCTTTCTAAGTAATGTTTTGATGGACAGGACGGGACAGTCATTCCAGAGACTTAAACCATGTTCTGTATTAACGTATCTTGTACAATAGGATCAATAGTAAATCCAACATGCTCTTTCTCAAGTCTAATCTGACTACTAATTGTAATGAATTTATACTTTGCTAGTTTTTGAACTTATCTTATTTGCCCTTTGTATATCTTACAGTTCAATCATTCTTTATGGTATCCTTAACGTGGACTATGCACGGGGAAATCTACTTTTCAAAGCATATCCTATTTATCCTCTTCGAATATGAGAATGCTCTTTATACTGTAATGGCAGCCATTTTCGTGAGAGAAATTCAACGTTGAATCTTTTCGATCTCTCCATAATTGGCGATTTTGCTACAATATGAATTTTGTGAGTCAAAATACTCGCTAGTGTAAGTTTTCTTGTTTATTAAGCTGTTACAATGACTGGCAATTTACGGACCTTGAATATTGATCATAGAACTTTGGAAGTAGAGCGTAAACTGAAAAAAACATGTACCTGTATGTTATTATCTTTCTATTGTTCTTAGTTTCGGTGTGCCGGTATCCTCCCCAATGATTTCTTACCTGTACACCTGTAAACAGCACATACATTATAAGACGATAAATGTACTCATAAATATAGGACAACACACAACTATTATATTATAGACATTAAAGACAAACAAATCATTGTAAAAATGGTACAACATATAAAACAAGCCATGATCTACAACATACCGGATATTTAACACAAGTAACATTTGCAACGAACGTAGACATACGAGACGTTTAAGACAACACAAACCTGGTCATGGACAAGATTGTATAGGACGTTTAGGGCAATCCAAACTATGGTATATATGTACTGGTAACGACCTATAGTACACCGAACTGTTACATCGAATACAAACATGACATCGAACATGTTAATACATGACATCGAATACAAACATGACATCGAATACAAACATGACATCGAATACAAACATGACATCGAACATGTTAATACATGACATCGAATACAAACATGACATTGAATACAAACATGACATCGAACTTGTTAATACATGACATCGAATACAAACATGACATCGAACATGTTGATACATGACATCGAATACAAACTTGACATCGAACATGTTGATACATGACATCGAATACAAACATGAAATCGAATACAAACATGACATCGAATACAAACATGAAATCGAATACAAACATGACATCGAATATAAACATGACATCGAATAATAACAAACCGAGTTTAAGATAATAACAAACATGACACCGAACATGTTAATACATGACATCGAATACAAACATGACAACGAATACAAACTTGAAATCGAGCATGTCAATACATGACATCGAATACAAACATGACATCGAACATGTTAATACATGTACATGACATCGAATACAAACATGACATCGAACATGTTAATACATGACATCGAATACAAACATGACATCAAATACAAACATGACATCGAACATGTTAATACATGACATCGAATACAAGCATGACATCGAATACAAACAAGACATCGAATACAAACATGAAATCGAATAATAACAAACCGAGTTTAAGATAATAACAAAATTCGTCATGACTTTTGCATCCTGTATGTTCATTTAGGACAATACAACCAGGCTACGAACGTTTACACAGCGGCTGATTGATACACTGCAAAACTTACCATTGCTATGTCATATTAAATGTTTAAACAATACTGATCTGTATTTTGTGCTGTAACACTGGATTATAAAAAAGGTAACATACAAACTGTACATTGTATGAAGCCAAGTTCTCGACTTTTTGATATGCTCCATAATTGCGTCCCGAACGCTGTAAAAGAAAGCGATTTCTTCATGTGTTATAAATTGGACGTACTTTGAAATGAAAGAGTCTAGGGAGTAACGTCTCGGTGTGTGAAGTCAAACGTAAATGCACAATCGAAACAGCGCTTAATATGACATAAACGTACGGAAAGAAACAATGCGATGACGTCAAGGGTACAATAAAAGATCACGTCACAATAAGCTCTCGATCGGAAAGGTCATATGCAAATCAGGATAAAATACCATTTCATAAATGCTGAATACCACCGTTTTCAAATACAATGGATATTACGTGAAAGAAAGAATCTTTCCCTCGGGTGACGGTTATTGATTGTTATACCTTAGCTAGAGGCATACCTCCGGTTATACAAGGAAATTACTGATTGAATTAGTATTTCTGGGTCACCCCTTCAAGGCAAGGGAAGCTTCTATCACTAATCTGCTAAGTTAATATGAAAACGTGTTGTTTGGTATTATGTAAGCCCCAGTTTAATGAAAGTTCATCTTCACTAGAAGCGATTTCTGACTTGAAATCCATTCCATAGGAAAGAAATGTTGGATTCAAGGGAAAACTGTACGTAAAGGAAGCTTCTTTTAATTTCCGTAATGATGCATGTATGATATTTAGGGTAAGGAATTTCCTCAATTTTTAGGAACGATTGTGAAATTGGGGGCGCGGCATATAACTTTTTGAACAATCCTTTACAAGTGGTAATTACATGTATGAAAAGTTGAAAACTTCGTTGATACAAGAAAAATGGTCATAATATTTTTCAAATAGTGATACATCGCCAAAAGTCAATAGGAACACATCTTTTAAGGCAAAACAATACTGATAGCCTACTTACGTACATTATAAAAGGCGTTACATAAATATCAAAACTGGCAAAATAAAAAGTTAAGGACGTACAGGCAATACCAAACCGATTGTTTACGTTACTATTGTTCTAGACTTTCTTTCACACGAGACATACCGGAGACAAATTAATCTGTTAACTATTGTTTTATCTCCTTTTATTTGTATTTATGATGATCATCTTATTGCTTTATGTATAATGGTGATTGTAAGCAATCTTTGTTTCACAATTATAACTAATACTATTATCCATATGTTGTAAATCGCTTTAGAGTAATTTTACAAATTATATAGGGCGCTATATAAATGTTGTATATTATTATTATTATTAGTTAGGGAACAAGAAGCTTGTCGAAGAGATACCTCAAAAACTACAGTTACATTTTAGTAAGAAAAACATCTGTTAATTTTCTTCTATCTGTAAAACAAATTAAAATGTCAATGGAATATAGCCCGAAGTATGAATCGCTTACGTACTTCAAAAGTCATAAGGTTATAGCTTACTGTTTTTAGAAACATCCCATTTTTCCTTTAATGTTTGCTTCTAAGTGATTTTTTCAGCTCAGAATTATGTGATGTAAGTAGAATGTAATAATAAAAATAACAAAGACTCGTTTTGAATATTTGTATATCAAAACTACATCGTAATAGTCCTTAAATATCTCATTAAATAATCTAAAATAAAATATTAGCTGTTGATATTTTTAATTTTTCAATTTTTATCGGGTGTATGAAGATGATAATAAAGGGAGACAACTCTTACCAGTGTTAATTATTTCTGTCAAATATGTCGTGGTTTTGCATCACACGTTGTTCTTACGAAGGAATTCTATAATGTAAACCTGCTACCTGGTAATAGCATTATAAAGATACAAATGAAGATCCGAATCAGTCTTTCCCATTTATTTTGCTACACCCACGATACTCGCGCTTTAATGCATATACATAACTGTATATACCGATACGTTATCGTAAAACCCACCTGATTTGCTTCTCATAGCTGGCTTGAAGCACTGCGCGATTAGCGATATGATTGTCTCGTATTACACAACGATCCTCATTGGGTGGTTTGGTCTTTTGAATGTCGCCCATAAAGTTACCCCACGCGGTTCTGATTGGGTCTTGCCAAGAAAAAGAACACGTTAACCCACACAAGGTACCTGAAAGGGGCAACTCGAAAATCATCGTATCAACCATTTGATCTTAGTTCGTTTCATTCTTAACATTGTGAAAGTATGTTATAGGGAATATAAACACTACCCATTCTCATGATCAAAATTCAAAATTCTTATTAACTTCGAGTATTTCCTAAGTAATTCCCCTCAATGGGCCCCCTCTTACGGTGGTCTCAGTTTGCATATTCATATCACACACGGTCATTTAATGGTGACAGATTCAGCTCTTTGAAACTGAACCAGATTGCATTGTGGGTAGCTTTCAATTATGCTTTGATTAAGAATCAAGATATACCACCTCTTCAGGAAAAAAACGTTTTGTCAATTTACCTATTTCTTCGTGTTTAAAGACCCTGATATTTATTTGAATTTTATCCAAATCTTTATTTAAAAGTCTGTTTCATCTTGTGTATATTACAATACGATCTGTGTTCCATGTACTTTTAAACTGCCGTAACACATTTTAATACTAGTCTAAATTAACTTTAATACTTATAAGTGTTCATAAATTACGTTTAAATATGTCTTTTATTCTAGAGATAATGATGGGAATCCCCAATGGATAGTAATCATGTTAGCTCAATTCATACAAGCAAATAATAATACATACATACAGCTAGTCCCTAGCTCCCTAGAACAGTTATGGTTTTATCTCGGTTAGTTTCACTCTGAAGCGGTCATGGTTTTAGCTTGATTAGATTGACTCTGGAGTGGTTAAGGTTTAGTTTAACAGGGTTAGATTGACTCTGGAGCGGTTAAGGTTTAGTTTAACAGGGTTAGATTGACTCTGGGGCGGTTATGGTTTAGTTTAACAGGGATAGATTGACTCGGGAGCGGTTATGGTTTTAGCTTGATTAGATTCACTCAGGGATAACAGGGCTAGATTGACTCTGGAGCGGTTATGGTTAAGTTTAACAGGGTTAGATTGACTCTGGGGTGGTTATGGTTTAGTTTAACAGGGTTAGATTGACTCTGGAGCGGTTATGGTTAAGTTTAACAGGGATAGATTGACTCGGGAGCGGTTATGGTTTTAGCTGGGTTAAATTTTCTCTAGAGAGGATATGGTTTAACTGGGTTTGGTCACTCTAGAGCATTGACCTAACAGTGGACGAGTAGTTATCCCTGGCGCAATACTAAACGTTTTCGTACTTTGTTTATCTAGTTCCTAAATCCAGCACTGTTCGAACCATCTGTTTTCTCTAGGGGAATCACATTCGTGTTGTGTTCCACCGATAGTTCAATAACGACGACGATGAAGGTTGCCCAGGTTACATAAAACTATGGTTTTACTGGTTTTGGTACATGTATCAATGGCTATAAGACACAATGATGAAGGGAATTAGGTGGAGGAAGAGAGATGTTTACGTATTCATCTTAGCGGTCGGGAGTATCACGGCGACTTGTTTAAAACCCGTGTAGGTCAGTTCTGGTGTGTACGACTCAGTCCGATATTCTCTGTTGGTTACTTATTTTTCGTCAGGTTTGGTCAGTTTTGTTGTTCATTATCTAAGTCTGATTTCATCTGTTAGTTTAATTTCTAGCTTGGTCAGTTAGATTGTGTATGGTTTTGTCTAGGATATAGTTTCTAACATCTGGTTTAAATAATCATGTGTATCAGACTGGTTGTGTGTTTATAGCGTTTGGTTAAAATGTATTATTTTATTGATCGGACTGTTTTCAATGCAAGTTAGCGTATTGCCATATTAATAAGTCTGTTTTTCCATGTTAGTCCGTTTATTTTTATGTTCATCAGCTCATTTTCAAAGCAAGATATTTTCTTTCTTCTTAGTATGCCCTACTTCCATCGATTTTGATTTCGAACTAGGGTTTTGTTTATACCTCGGTATTATATTGCTGTCAGTAAAGTCAGTTTGTTTTCAATGTACGTTAGCGTATTATCCATGTTTATAAGTTAGTTTCTCGTGTGAGTGAGCTTCTTTTCTATGGCCATCAGTTAATCTATATTCTCTTAAACTCTGATGGTGGATCTCCTAGACCCCGGGGTTTGCCGTTACCTTGATCGCTACGGTTGTCTCATTTGAGTAATGGCACAGTTATTAATATACACACATTACCAGTTATTAATTTGAAATTAGTCAGTACGTCTCTAATTTTTGAAATTCATATAATTAAGGGGATTTTACGCACCTTCCCTTCTGTTTCGACAGTAGTTAAGATCTATTTGGATTTCATACTTTTCGGTCCCGGGGATCACTGATGCGTTCTAGTAGAGGAAATAGCTCTATGGTGCAGTGTTAACTATTTTTGGCATGCTTTATCTATGACTTTATTTCAAAGGTGTAATATCGCGTGTGTGTCCTACGTTCGTCTTTCTGATAGATGTGCCTACGTTCATCTTTCTGATAGATGTACCTACGTTCATCTTTCTGATAGATGTGCCTACGTTCATATTTCTGATAGATTTGCCTACGTTCATCTTTCTGATATATGTACCTACGTCCATCTTTCCGATAGATGTACATACGTACATCTTTCTGATAGATGTAGATTGCTGGCTTGGCAGTGTGACTCGCTGTCTATAGGTACTAGTTGTTGTCTTCTCTTGCTCTTAACCAGCTTTCTGATAGATTACCGATGGTCAGTCTTATTAGTTGTACATGTATATAGCATGCACCGATACGTTAATAACCAATTGTATATTCATCGCATTCAAATAATTAATATATTTTGCATGTGTGGTGCATGAGAAAATAACCTGTATTTATTAATTAGTGTTTTACGATGTCCAGGGAGCTATATTTGCATAAATCTATAACTATTACCATGGTAGTGTATGCGGGTCAATTATCTCCGCAACTGATCCGCATCAATATGCATGGTATATTATTAGTATGAAAACACATAATTAATCCAATCCCAGACTACATGGGCTCTCACACACCTGTATACCTTTGGTTACTTTATAACTATGGCTAACATTACCGTTTAAATATGAAATAGCATTGGAAAATCTGTGTTTGGTTGATTGATACATGAACTACTACCGTTTTCAAATTGTTTAATCATCAGAAAAGAAAATTAGAAAACAAAAAGAAATATCAAAACTTGTTTAACAACACATTTTTGTACGTTTTGTGACAATCAAGTTATTCAAATTTTACAATTTTGTAAATATGATTATCACTACATGGTATTTTTATAAATAAGTAGAACCTACCTTTCTCAGAAATGAGCACTCCTTACAGTGAAAGAGTCAAATCACACCTAAACAGTGAGGCACATTTATTAAATATGTTGTACTTGTTGATTTATAATTCAAAATGAAAAGAAAAAATGTTCTAAAGTGTAAAAGCATGAATATTAATGCATAAATTACTTAGAGGTCTTTGTCATTGTATTAGTTTATATTTGTATGCCAGAATTTTGATAACCTGAACTACCAGCTGTAACCTAAAAGCTGAGACACCAGTATACTGATCAGAAACAAATAGTATTAATATCATCCATTGCCGCTACTCTACGAATACCTATCCAACGTTTAAGCTTATTTGAAATATATTGCATACACATCCTTTTATTATTTTATTTTATTATTCCGTGTATCGTTTTAAAAGAAAAAACACATGAACGCTACATACTGAGTCAATATCTATTCTTTATTTTTGTACTAGTAATACTATCATAAGTCAAAGTATACTTTCCTTCTGAAAAATTCCTAAAGAATCAGCATATTCTTTATTAATGAAATTCAAATGAAAATATCTTAAGGATACCCGCGCTGAATTAGAACGATAAGTGCAATGTAATCTTCTCATGCCTTTCTGACAATTTTCAATACTCTTTTTCATCTTTACTTATTTTCTCGATACACTTATCTTTATAATATGAAACTAGTTTATTATGAGCTTACAAACTCATTAGGTGAATGCTATCAGATGTTACGGGAGTTATACCCCAGGAGCGGCCATATTAGTTTAATGGAGGACTGGAGTTAAAGCTTACCCAGAAGGCTTAGAATCTTCCCATAAATCAGGGCTCGTTGACTGTGGTGGTGGTCCTGTGACGTATCGCATGTCAGCGGATCCTTTTTACTCCCTGATTTTAATGTTTTCTAAAATTTGAGACATATTATGAGGTAAATATTACATTTGCATAACTCTAATTTTTTTTCCTGCGATAATAATCGCTTCCATATCCCTGCCTAATGTTTCTTAATAACGCGTTTATGGTGTGTGTGAAAGGTTTACGACCCTTCTGAGATCACCATGAAACGTTTATAAATATTACCATACCAAAAATATACCCTATGTTTATATATTTTATCACCATAATTTCTTTCTATGATATACTCTCCCAGCTGGGTACAAAGATCCGGACTCATTCCAGTCTTTTTATTAGTTTCACCTTGTGTGGTTTGCTGTCCTTTTTTCATGGCGATATCACGGTTTTTTGAAATGTAGTAAACGCCTAGCATAATGGTTTAGACTATATAATGAACACGTAATATATAAGTCATATTTATAAAGTAAGTTATGGCCGCTATTTCGTTGCCTGGTTTCAATTTGTTATTTTTTACCCATATATTGACTAGCTGCCCTGAAACAAGAATATGGCATAAGGTATTTTATCATTGAACAAAACCTGTTGTCGGTGTTTACCTTGCTATCAGCAACTAAGAAGGGGAATGTTTAAAATAAAACCAGAAAACATAATAAAAAAGGACGTATATTTTTTGTATTCATTCTTTATGTAAAAAAAATGACAGTTTTAAAATACAAATGTGCTGATATCCGCATTTCTCACAATGACATTTACAATAAATGTCAAATTAAAAAAGTAAATTAATACGAATAAATTTACACCAAAAATACATGATTCAGAAATATGATAAATTTTATTAAATAATATCTTTCCTTTAAAAAAAACCGAAATGCGTTATCCGAATCTAAATAACGTTTAAACTAGACATTAACTACAAATAAACAAAGTCTGATATTTGACAAATAATATTTTTTCACAAGGTAAGAAGAGGAAATTCGTCAGTAACTATTTGTCTAAGACCTGACAGATCCTGACGCAGATGTCTATCGAATAACACGTAAACTTTATGGGCCCTCCTGACTGACCAAACCGGATGACCAGCTGACCATCGATTGGCGTTGTTTGAAGCAAGCATTGAACTTTCTGACAAGAGGGCATGCATCAATCAATATCAGGTTTATTATAATTTACAATAACACGAGAAAAGCATCAGGGCTCTCCAAAAGAAGATAGGATACTTAATTAGCATGACACACGTCGAGTTAAATCGATGACTCCTTCAGAACTGGAGAGCGTCCTCTCACCGGCACCATTCCATTAATGAAGTGTTTTGACACATACATGTAGAAATATAGCTTTAAGAAGACAAGAAGGGGTTTTCTGTGTTATGAATGCTTGTAATACCGCACAGTCTTAGAGTTATTTGAGATAATGATACATATGTTACTATCTCGTTTCTATGTTATGCAACCGGATCTTTACTATATTCCAGAATCATCTCACAAAAACGTTATCAGCTTAGCCAATATGTCTGACTGGAAATTATCATAAGCAAAAGATAAATAAGCGCTGTGTTTGCGTTACACTTTTTATATACATTTTAAAATAATGCAAATATTTATGCAAAAAGCAGAGGGGGAAAAAATTACATACATTAGTTTAAGAGTGGACGCCTTTTTTCAAATATAGTCATGCCAAAAAATTATCTATCTTCCTTTCTATCTTTAAACTAAAATTTTTTTCTTCTCAGTTTTATAAACAAATTCTGTTTCTCAAATATACTTTAACATCTAACAGTAATAAAAACTTATTCGTAGACCACGAAAATGATGTACAGGGCTTGCACGAGTATTAAAACGTTTTTGTCAGTTGTTGTATTTAAGCAATACACGAAAAACGAAATACTAATTCCCATTGCCAAGCTGGTATGAAGTGCAGTAGGGAACCGGCATACCTGTATTCCACAAAGCAAACTGAATACGCTTAATTAGTGGTATGTCTGGTTCAAAGGTCATTGCAATAAAACCATTACTTTTTCCGGAAAGAGCTCATACCAAAGCGTCAACGCACCAAGAGAAAGAAAAAGCTTAGCAAAAAAAACCGGCAGATACCGAGAATACAACCAAAGCAAAACGGCATCATACACTCCAACAAAGTCAGCACAAACACGTGGAAGGATAAATGAGCAAATGTAATATCACCCATGGTGGCTCTCTAAATTCCAAAAGATATGTTTATACAGCAAGGTGCCTTAAAACCCTCTTGCAAATGCAACTTTTTGCTACAACAGATATTGTTTTCTCCAGTAAGTATTTCTTGTAATCCTTTCCAGAATAAATTCAAGGTACCCGGTTTCTGCCAACCTTGTCGAATGATAGTCCACCAGTCAGTCACTATGTGGCATAAAGAAAAATACGAGAATACGAAAGGAAACACCTTCTCAAAACATACAAATGTATACACAGTGTTATGTGAAGCAAAATGCAAAGCGAAATGCAAAGCGGTACATTGATAAATATGAAAATAGTGTCCAAACTAAATATCGCAACGCTAGTTGCGTTCATAGTGATATGACTGCAGTTTTAATCTAGTTGATTATACGGTGATCATACAATGAGAATATAAATATACTTAGACTGTATGATAGACTGGCTACCAGCCCCTAAGTTTGTATGAATGGGTTCCCTGGCTACATTTCACTTCTAGCTTATCTCCCCCTAGTTTAGAACTTAGGCTAGAATTAGACATCAAAGTGATAAAAATTATCAGAGTTAATTTTTTTCTCTAAATGATTCAATATTCTAGAGACGGGGCCAGTCTAACTGTATGAATGTGAAAAGAATTTGATAAAACACGGTGAATCAGAGAAGGAGTTTGTGAATCGATATTCACAATAATCAAACTCCTTCTCTGAAACATGGAAATGTGATCAGTTTACAATTTTGTCTTTATCATGCCAATGATTTAGTTAGTACGTAACAAAAATGGACGATATATTCAACTATATTAAGGTATTCTAATCAGCGATCTGTTATAATTGATGGCATAGCTCACTTTACAAAGTAAAGTAAAGTTATGTCATATCAAGGTACGGTACATCTATATATTGTCAATTTTTGTTCAGAGATTCTACGTTTGTAACACATTACACAACGAGAGTATACTTTTAAGTCCATTTAAGTAGTTTCTTGGTTAGTGATTGTTTTACTGTATAATCAACTCTCTAACATGGGAAATGATATTTTCGGTAACTTTCCAATACAAAATGACACCTATTTATTTCTAACGTACCATGATACTATGATTATATATAATACAATAAAACAAAATGGCTAAGGTTAATAAGATAGACTAATGTGCGAATATGAAAAAAGAGCCAACATAGAAATAATATTTAACTCTATGGCTTAGACTAGCTAGATAGGTAGACAAGCATTGTGTGAATTGATGCGCCATCACCACATTATTTTGCTAGTGCAACGCATATGGTTATTGATAGTGCAGTGGAGAATACAATCTCCCCACATGATTTCTTTCCATGTGTAATCGTAACTGTGTTTCGTTTATTTTGAAATCATTTACACAATTTTAAGGACCATTACTAACATTGCAAATATGACACATGTACATTAGGAACAACAAACTTGCAAAGGTAAATCAATATAGCATCGACGATAATTCTTATAAGCAAACAGTTAAAAGTACCCTGTACCGTCGTATGCCTGCTCGAGTTGTTGACAATTGGGATCATATCAGTCGTATGATACACCGAGAGATATACTAAAACGTCCTTTGTATATAAGGTAAATCAGTCTAAAAAATGATAAAAAATATCATTTGTAGATCGTCTATTGAAGAGGACAAATCCACATATAAAACCTGTATAAAAGCATGCTATAAAATTGTTAGGTCAAATTCCAAACTGTACCATGGAATCAACATACAAGAACAAATTAGGAAATCAACATGTATATTAAAAGACAATTACAGGAAATAAGGTTTCACCAAAACAAGCGGAAAGAAACATGTGCTATCACAAGAAATTAGAAACAAAACATGCTGGTTCTCCAGAATGGTTAACGTCAACTTGAGCTTTTTCGTATGAAAACATAGCGTAAGAGAAGGGAAATTCTTGTAAGATTTGTCCTGAAATGAAGTAAAAAAAAAATCAAATTGACCTGGAACTTGGATTTCTGTCGCATCATCTAGGTCCGTGTTGATGAAACCGTTCTCGTCCTCAAACTCAGATTCTGTGGTCAAGCCAAATTGCTTGTTCAAGTGAAACATAACAAAAATCACATTTTGTCCGTGATTTGGAAAACTTTTGGAGAAAATTCAAGCAAAACATTGTTTAAAATGTTAGCACTTGACATTTTTACCGTGTGGCATGATTAATAATAATGATTATAATTCGAGGTTTTTATATACCGCTTTATCACAAACTAGTTCGTAGGTCGTCTCAAAGCGTTTCACAATTTTTTATCTGTGGTTATAGGGCCTTTGCAACCAGCCAATATCTTTCTCAACTCCCAGGGGAGCATACAGATAGTGCTGCCATTTCGGCGCTCACAGCTAGCATTCAACAATTCTAGCACTGCCCAACCACGTATTAATTTACAGCTGAGTAGACTGGAACAAGCGGAGTAAAGTATCTTGCTCAAAGATACAACACAGTGCCGTGACGTGA
>JAUMHH010059216.1:0-23199 GCA_032359455.1 Chlamys rubida
ACCCAATTAAAATTGATATTCCCTTGACGGAACCCAATTAAAATTGATATTCCCTTGACGGAACCCAATTAAAATTGATATTCCCTTGACGGAACCCAATTAAAATTGCATATGTCTTTGAAGGATCCCAATAAAAATAGCATATTTCTTTGACGGAACCCAATACAAATTGATATTCATTTGACAGAACACAAATAAAATTGCATATTTCTTTGACGGAACCCAATGGGATTGCTTATTTCTTATGCTATTTATGACTTATGCTATCTTAACCACAATACAATCATAAAATGTAAAATATTGAATAAAAAAAAAATACTGAATGAAATTTCGCCATAATCAATTACATGAATGAAGTTTACCATGTGAGTATATATAATATACTGTTAGTCACGTTTTTATGTAAGAAAAAAGGTCATAATAGAAAATGCCTCATTAGACACAAACGTCTCTTTAACATTTTAACAACAGACACTGTCTTTATTGAAAACGTTAACCTGATCACGTAGCTGAATGTGCTATATTTCTTTGAACTGGGTACGCCATTACTTTCAGTATGTGGACTGGCCTTACTGTCAACACACGCAAGTGCAAAACAGTTCTTTTCAGACCTTACACAATACAAACGCCCTCATTTAACCCTAATAAACTAAAAACCTATCGCGATATAAAAGTTTATTTGATATGAAATATTTACATATGAAGTTAAAATCAATATTATAATATAGATGCAAATAATGTTCCTCTGTGTGTGTGTCTGTGGCTGTCTGTGTGTGTGTGTCTGAATATGAATCAACACTATTCTGAGGTATATGATATATATGCATCGCTTTTCTAGACAGGGTCCAATAAATAGTGTCAATATAAGTTAACATAACTCAAACCGAGGCTAAGAATAACTTGACATAGTTCAATTAATTGTGCAGTCTACTTCATTTAATATTGTCAATAAATATTATAAATATAATGATATACATATTACATTTAATGTAGTAGAGTTATCATTTGATTAAAATGTGTCCACCCCCTGATTTAAGATGACGTGTGTACCACAAAAAACTATAAAACTCTTCCTCCTCCAGAGTGTTCGACCAGTGAAGTCGTGATCTGTTTCTTTAATTGATTTACGCAGATTTGTGTACAAATCATTCCGACCTTCCCTCATACCCTGACTGCTACCCATTCATCACTAAAGTTTGACTTTGTAAAAATATTTGTCTTTATTTACCTAACACATCGGTCTGGAATGGCTAGTGAAAGGGTTGGCGTTGCACTGGGATACATTAACAGACATTCACGTCTGAAATATCGCAATGTATTGTTCGCTCTGGATCTAGATATCTCACATTTCATTATAGAATGCATCCATATCTTTTCTCGCTGTTCCCCTACGTATTCAATATATTTTTCTATGGCACAGAGACTCTCTGGTCCCGAAGCATTTATTTCTGTCAATAACCCTCAGTATTGTATGACCCTCAACAATACGTTTTTCAACAAACGTGAAAACACAGTAATCAATAGAAGAGTATGTTGACATTGTTTCTTTTCAAAATCCCGTTATATTAATGAACGTGGTACGACCCTTTAAACCTGTAATGTCCAGCTTAGAAAACCCACTAAGTTATCCTTTAGAAAGGTAGCAGGCTTGTATTGATGTACACAGGGTTCTTTTTTAATTAATGCTTTTGCTAATAACCTATGTATATAATGGGTGTATGGTTTCTATAGTTGGTCAACTTGTCAAAGTATTGTCAGCTTTACACTTTGGCAGGTTATGACTAGCTCATGTACAGGGGGATCTATCCTGGGTTTATTTACGATGTAGGAGTGATGGTAGTTGATTCTGCTTTTATTTTATGCTAGACTTTTAGCAGAATTGTTTCAAATTAAGGTTTCAGAAATTATAATAATGCGAACGTATCAAATATTTAAGGTTTAAGCATACATGAATAAAAGTGTATTCAACTGTCAAAACCGACCCCTCCTTTTCCTTTTTAATTGGCATTTCAATTCCTTAACACCACGACAAAATATGCACAGATCTAGCTTAATATAAAAAATACCGTATATATAATATAAAATATACACATTATGGATATTTAAAAACCGTATAAATCGTCTTTATCTTTTTGGCTCATCACTATTATAGATAGTTAACACAGAGCTGGACGGCCGTGATATCGCCATAATAATATTTACTGAAAATATTACCAAATTAAGATCCGCTGATAAGATATGTCCTGGGGCGTTAACACGGCCCATATTTTCTCTATTATACAGAAAATATATTAAGAACTGTTCAGAAGTCATTTCAGAGATCCCTTTACAATCTATTTCTATCGAGACCTCGTATTGAATGCATGCTACGTGCCTATTTGAATAGAATACAAATTTAGTACATTATTTGCTAACTAGTATACATACTTCATGTCGTGCTCGTAATTTATCAAATGCAATTTGACAATCATAGAAAAGGTTAGGAACTCTAACAAAACGTTTCTTTATGACAGCATTAATAGGATTTGCTTGCAAATATCAAGGATACATTATCGACTGCAGGTTATAGAAATCATTGCATGCCGCATAATATCTTGCTTCTTCTAGATATAAGATAAGGACGTGGGTCGACTTCATAAATGTCACTGTCGCTACATGCGTTCCCTGTTTGCATATATAACACGCTATTTCCCATTCATCAGCTAGGTAATTAGTACACATCTACGTCACAATGAAAAGTCTTCTCATATTCAGTGGGTAGGTAGTTTGCATGTCATGTTTCCTTAATACGAAGGTAATGAATATCAACAGAATAAGATAAAAATCGACATTACTGAGTATCGGACACATCATATGAGCTATTATGAAAGTTGTTTTTTACATTTGTTGACGAGGGAATTCCATCATTGTAAAGATCAAGCAAGACACGATATTGTTGACAGAGTAAAGATATATTTAGTTTTTTCTAGCAATTTAAACGTCGAACTACGATAACTTTTAAATGTGTACAAGCAGTTATTTCATGCAGTTCATAGCGTCAGGTCAAATTTGTCTTATCTACAATATAAATAAATGTTGAATTTGCAATACTAAAGCACACTTCATTTATAAAGGAAACTAATTCTCGTGTTAGTTCGCGAGGAGACTCATTTGTATGCAAATTTCTAAATTTCGCGAAAATTATAGCGATGGCCAATCATTATGAATAAAATGAAGGGAGTACCCTTCTAATCGCGAAACCCGTGTAGGCTCATGGAAATAATAGGTCTGCAGTATCCCCCAGAAAGATCGTTAGTAAGAGGCGACTAATGCGGGCCCCTACATAATCGGGGGTGGTTCCTTCCTTGTCTTCAGTGAAAGGGACAATAAACAACCAAGAATTGACGGCGACTAATGTGCCCCTTACATAATCGGGGGTGGTTCCTTTCTTGTGTTCTGTTTACGGGACATTGAAGATTCCAAGTATAGACATGTAATATTCTACTGCATGTGCATCATAAGAGGTGACTGATGTGTCCCCATGCAGAATCGGTGGTGCCTCCTCCCTCGACATTCTGTGTTCCACTGAAGGTGTATCATTAGAGGCGACTAATGCGCCCACTCCTTAAGAATCGTGTTTCTGTGTCTTCTGCTGAGAAGACATTGAAGAGGCAAGAATTGAGCAATTACAACACCTCGGGTTTTTTACGTTTCCTATCTTTCCTGTCTTCTTTCTTTTTCTATCTACTTTCTCTATCCGGCTGTGTCTCCCTAGGTACTCGTCCTCATATAACCCTGCCTGTTGCGAAGGTGTTAAACCCCAATTAACGAATTCACGTACTCGCAAACAAAACCTTCAGTCATAATTCGAAAAAATAACAACTACACGCGGCACAGCAGCAATTTACAGTCAGATCTTTTGACGAAACATAACAATGGTTTGCACATGTCACCATACAATGGAGCTGGAATCCCATCTGCAAATCAATTATTTTATACGTCTGAATGCTACATAGGAAGAAATCATATTAATTGAAATCACGGAAGCTGTTAAAATGGTTTCACACCCAGCGAAGTGATACATTAGATGCAATCTTCAACTTTATTGCATATTAAATTGATACGTCGTGTATATGTAAGAGTTACAGCCTCCATAGAGTGATATATTCTATAAGATACCATTTTTTTCAGAGAGCACGACCTCAATATAACACTGGCAGTGCTGGTAGACATTCACGGTGACCGGAGAGGCCCTGATGACCTCTCGCTGTGCGAGATGGGGTTCGAGGTGCGAAAACACATTTACCGCTTTTTTACAACAATTTGGTGTTGTCTGATCTTGTTACGTTCAATGTTAAAACTAGACAACCCAGAGTGAACGTTTAAAACGCCTTCCTCTCCGTCTCACTTATCATATTGGGAGTATACACTTAGTTAGAGCTGCTGAGAAACACTGCTCAGAATCAATTTGGAATGGTTCGTGAGGTAGATTCATTTACGCTGATAAGACAAGTCGATGCAATTCGCCTTTCCGACGATCTGTCCGTAACCATGAAATCACCAAACGGAAATTACGTGGGATGTTCGATTTTGTTGCCAGTTGTAGTAGCAGTCAAACAAAAATTTTCCAATTGACTCTCTCCTGTTAATTTCTACTGATGTTAAAGAAAAGCCTAGAGCTTTTGACTTTTGTTATGTAAAATTGGTATTCTTACTTGAAATTTGCAATGTTACATATGTTATATCAACACTTACGATGGCCGATAGCATGTACATGTACACTTTGGTTTAAAATTAGGGTTGGATATCGTTATCGATGTATTGCATGTTTATGGTAATACTATGAATAATACGTCCTTTTATTGACCTGAGCTGTTGATTGGCCGTTAAACTCTCTACAACATATGATAATATACAGTTTACCTGGATATTCAGTTTATCAAAACAAGTCTTGAAAACATCACGCCAATCAAGTTTAATCTCGATAATAAAAGTTCTATTTTACCATTATTTCTTTTTCATGTCGGTGCCTAAATGATCAAATATCTAGTTGTATCAATATGTATTGCTAAATAGGAATTGCAAATGCCTGTGATTGCAATATTATAACACACCCTTTTTCAAAAAGTGTACCGTAGTGAATTTATTGTGGTACGCATGCACCTTTTCTAAGTACTTTTTGGTATCAATATAATGTTCAAAAGTGTAAGAAATTTCACCATGATACATTTTAACAAAGATAGTAATGAAAAGTATCCGACCGCCATTGACATTCGTAGAAATAGACTATCTTCTCCGAGCTAAAACTCCAACTCAACAAATGGAGACGTTTAGCGGTTCTCAATTACTTTAAAAAATAGTTTGGAATACTAGTAGTAAGCTTTACGTGAAAAACTGTTCTTCTGTCGAATTTATTTGTTTTATGATTTAAATTGGCAGACAAACACAGTGTCTGTGACGTTCTTCATATCATCTCGCAATGTAGATGTGTTTGTGGTGCGTGCATGTCATTGCACGGAGCAATGATACGTATCACAGGCACCAACACGCGGCAAACCCCGTATTACTTTTCTGTCATTCAGGACAACTATCCCAAACTAATGTGTATACTTAAATACGTTTTACAGAGACATCCTGGCGCATCTGTGTGTTTTATGTTACAAAATGATCGAAATATAGCAATATTTATGTAGTAACATGACACAAGAGCCCATTTCAACAAAACATGAAATCAGCGGTTTGTATACATGTGCATTTCGTGGCGTCGTGAAAATGGAGTAGAAATGAAAAGTGATGGCTAGTTTGAATTTCATGTTGGCAGCGCATTGAGTATGACTAGAATTTCAATTTTTGCATTTTAAAGATGATATGCCCGACTATTGAGGTGAATATAAGGTCAGTTTATATTGATTTGCATTAATTGATGTTAGGGCATGTATTCAACTCTCATTAAAGGCCAACTGCATCCATATACATGCATATAAGAAGACTAGTATGGGGCCCCCGCAGAATCATCGGGGGTTTGTAATTTTCTGTGGTTTCTGCGTACGAGACATAGCAGAAACCAAAAATTACTTTCTACCTCAATTGTCACACTTTAAACCTTTATCTTTTCTTTTTTACCTTCTGTATTCTCATTTCATTTGGCTTTGTCCCCCTAGGCTGTCGTCTTATGGTCTGAGCTATATAGAGGACTTAAAAATATGCTGCCTTGTAAGTGAAACTGAATCACTAGATGTGTCCATACGATAATTAATTTAGCTCGACATCTATTTGAAGCTGTACCAGGTCACTTGGGACTACTTAAGTTCATTTCACACGATAAAGCACTCCCCAATCCCCCTCTTTATCACCACTGCCAAACTAATTAGAACCTCAATATTTATTCATTTTAGAAAAAAAAATCTTCTTAAAATAAATGTTGCTCGGTGATAGCGTGAGAGAGTACTGTGTTCGACTCGTGACAGTTGAGGATTGTATTATATCACATAATGATCGTCTTTCTAAAGTTAGCCTTTTGTTAAATAGGATAAGATGGTGGCAGATTGAAAACGCGAATGAACAGACGACTGGCTATATGCCTATACGCGGTGTACCTCGTATAAGGACAATTAAGCTTGTATCCCGTGTAAACGAACATATTTTAAATATCTTTTGAAAGTCTTTAGATTTATGTAAGAGAATATTGAATATAAATACTTCACCTGTTTCAGTTTGAAACACATAATACCGGCCTGTATAATTTTCCCATGACGTACGGTTAAAATATGACCGATTTGAGACCGAGATTCTGAAACCGACAAGAATGAAACCATTGACCTGAACTAGGTCACCGGAGACATGACGAAGATCGCTATGCTTCCACAATATACAGGAAGTATTTTGCACCCCGGGGTAATCCCACAGGTGATACCGCTGTCAAAGAGTAGGCCGCATCGTAGGTGTAACCTAACACCACATCTGTGTCGTACCCTTTAATTGTGCGATGTGTAATCGTCCTAAACATAGCTCATTTTGTTGTCAAGTTTTTCCAAAACGGTATGATTATATAATCATTATATGAACATTTTCTACAGCAGTCTATGAAGTGAGTTTTGACGAAGCTTCAGGTTGGCATGTACTGTTTGATTTAGCACAATGGAGGTGAAACGAAGTGTTTAATGTCATTGTAAAAGCCTAGTTTGTAATTACAATATGCAAAATTGTTTATACGAGTAGGATTTTTATGATACGAACACCTGAAATTTTAAACATGTTCTTTATAAAGTTGAACATTCTCTTAAAATATTTTTATATCCATATTCACATTTACAAGAAAAGTTACAAAACATAACAACACACAAAATATAAAAAAAAAACAAAAAAAAAAAACGGGAAAATGAGTTGATCATTATTAAGTTACATTTGTACATGGGATGTGAACATTACACCCTTGGTGTATGATTTCGAATTCCCCTTTTTCCCATACCTACATATAAATATATATAATAGAAAAACCAATGCGTTATCTCGTTACTGGTTGCGTAACTAGGCTAATGAAGCAAAACCTCGTTATATTGCCACCATTTGCCCAGATTAATTTTGGCATTATAAAGAGGTTTGGAGATAAATTGACGAACTATACAAACTAATTCTTCAGGGGAAAAAGAGGATCTTGAAATGTGTTTGCTGTAGGCAATGTGGCAGTAAAACAGAGGGGCATTATATCGAGGTTTTACTGTATATATCACTTATTACATTTTATCAAACACTCTGTGGTGGCGCACATTATCCAGACAGATTAGTAACGCTGCTGTTACACTGATGACGTGATAACGGCAGCCTTTATATGTTTCGTCAGTTAAAAGTTTACCTCCGCCATTACCCGCCATATCTATGTAAACCCTGTGATTTCAATCGTATGAATGTTTTAAAAGCAGCGAGACATGCCCCATAAACGGCCTGCCCGCTTCAATGTGAAAATCAATAACTCAATTGGAAAAGAAAATCCGGACAAAGCATTAAATTCCTTTAAAATAGTTTCTCCATGCATTTGTAAAAGACATACCTCGTGACAATAAACAGAGCCCCCCCATAAGTCAATATGAATTCAATTGCAAGGTTAGATGTATTACATTTTCCCTCTTCCTGCGGAAACTCTCTCACCATCTCCAGAAGGCCTTGTGATATATAATGGATTGTGAAAATGTAATACATGTGGTAATCTGTAGTCTGACACGTATATCTGTAATGCATTGCATGCCACGTGGTTTTGTGTCATACATATACATTCCCGGGTCTACTTCTAAAGATAGATAAGCGAAAGACAATCACAATATATTCGAGAAAAAAAATATATGGTGGATTAAAAAGTATCGTCACGGGAATATTGTGGATTAAGAGAACCCCAATGTACTTTAGCTTGGGATGACACTGGTTCTGTATCTACCGTTAAAACCTCTGTCTCATATCTCACACCATGCAATCCTCTAATGTCGTTACCGGCGATCACAGACAAGTACTCTGACAATGAATGGTTCCAAAGGGACAATACCTGCCTATTTGTCCCCAGAAACACCGGAGAGGCAGCGACTAAACTAAGTGTCTATACTTGGATAAATAGGTAGACGGAAACAATTTTAACCTTATGAACATTTGTTTGCAATTTTTAACACATACCGACGTTTTCCATCGTTAATTGAGCACAAAGCGATGTTTTCCATCGTGAAGTGAAACTTGATTCACTCATATACGTAATTGGCCATTTCGAAGCAAAAGAGACAGGAACAACCATGCCATCAACACACAAGGGTAGAATTTAGAGTTTTAGTCGAGCCGATAACAGCAGATATGGGTGGTCGGGTTACGCAGTGGATAGCGCACTTGCCTTTCATCAAGGCGGCCGAGATTCGAATCCCCAGTCGGACTTGAAAAGGTATGGGGTCACCTGCCCGACCGCGTGGGTTTTCTCCAGGTACTCCGGTTTCCTCCCACATACAAAACTCACCGCGCACTATCATCCGTGCCAACAAGAGGAATTAATATAAGTTGAACTAACTTGTTTCATAAATGTTGAAAAATAAATAAAGTTTTCGTATAACAGCAGATATCAATATGATAATAAAAACATAGAATACCTTATCATATTTCAAGTTGACACTATATTATAGACAACAAATAGGCACTGCATTGAAAATATTTGTCAAATTTATTTATATTGTAGTAATATATCACATAGCATATGTAGATTCAATAAATATCACATTAAAATTGTTCGCTACGGAACCCCATATATAATATTGCTACTCTCTTATGCTATTTGCATTAAAAATACCTGCTAGTGCGGGCACATCATACAATCTCACTGAACAAGGTCACAAGGTCACGAGGTCATATCTTATCATTCAATTCAGCTGTTTGCTAGGACACGAGACAACTCATTGCGTAGCCAAGTAAGACAGAAAAAACATGACATTATTATCACTTGATATAAGTATGAGGTTCTAAGTATGACGTCTTACTTTCCTCTAGATCATAAGAATTTAGACAAAAAGGATACAAAGATTTATTTCTGTGAATGACGTACATGACGTCTGTAACATTATTTGAACATACATTCCACAAGACCGCTGCGACAAGAAAACATATATGAAGTTCTTGATTGTTGTTATCTAAAATGATTAAAACATAACATTCACATAAAACTGCATCTATGTCGCCATTGTGACTACATTATTCCTTTGTGTTATCACAATCAAGACAAACTCTAAAATAGGGTTACATAAATAACTATTCCTTTCAAGTGAATATTCTACATCACAACATTTTTAAAGTAAACTAGCAGATATAATCAGCAAGCATGCGATGCACTTTGTTTTCATATTCAAAATTTAATGTTTAGTTCTGATTTAAGATAACCAGCTAAGTCGGTTCTCGTTGTTTGGAATGTATTTAATCTATGCTAACATTAATAATTGTTAATGTTATAGTATATATATATATATTATATATTATCGTTCTTCATTTGGATACAAAGTAACTATCTATGTAATATCATCTACAAACTGCACCACCCATAGCTCTATAGAGCCGATCTGTATCTATCCCGACAATGTATGTTTATAGTTAGTGGCTAAATAGAACCACATCTGCCGTCTGTTTAAGCTTATTCTACATAATACGAAACATGGCTCAGATTCAAAACCATCAACATGTTGTAGGTTTCCCCGATTTCAGAAAATTATTTCATCCCATAATATGATTGGAGTGTCACTTATTTAATTTACCATGTACAATTATAAAAACAGACAGGATAAAGGATTCATAAATTCATTTGAATGCACATTGATAGTTTATGGAATAGAATAATTTATATGCAAATGTTTTTTCATTAAATCAAGATGTTCCTGCACACGATGCCAGCTTCTTACTAGCAGGCTAACGACGTTAATTTGATCATTTCGGTTTTATCGAATGACCGAATAACCGGAGTTTGGACTATTCATACATTTTCACCGATCTATCTAAACAAATTTATAACCGTGTCTCAGTATAAATAGAAACAGTTACACTGCACTATAGTTACCATAGAAACAGTAACACTGTCATACAATAACCATAGAAACAGTAACACTGCACTATAGTAACCATGGAAACAGTTACACTGCACTATAGCTACCATAGAAACAGTTACACTGCACTATAGTTACCATAGAAACAGTTACACTGCACTATGGTATCCATAGAAACAGTTACACTGCACTATAGTATCCATAGAAACAGTTACACTGCACTATATCTACCATAGAAACAGTTACACTGCACTATAGTATACATAGAAATAGTTACACTGCACTATATCTACCA
Source organism: Chlamys rubida (assembly GCA_032359455.1). Taxonomy (NCBI): domain Eukaryota; kingdom Metazoa; phylum Mollusca; class Bivalvia; order Pectinida; family Pectinidae; genus Chlamys; species Chlamys rubida. Next base: position 10,825 of record JAUMHH010059216.1, read on the forward strand.
TAGAAACAGTTACAATGCACTATAGTTACCATAGAAATAGTAACACTGCACTATAGTATCCATAGAAACAGTGACACTTCACTATAGTATCCATAAAAACAGTTACACTGCACTATAGTTACCATAGAAACAGTTACACTGCACTATATCTACCATAGAAACAGTTACAATGCACTATAGTTACCATAGAAACAGTTACATCGCACTATAGTATCCATAGAAACAGTAACACTGTTCTATAGTTACCATAGAAACACTCCACGTATACTACCTAGCCAAACTCCGTCTTCAAAAAGTGCCCTCAATTCCATGGCAAAGGGTTGTAGATGTTCAAGAAGACAGCTCTACTTATTTAACATTCATTAAAAGCTTAAATACTTTTACAACTAAATACAATTTAATTAAATGTGTATAATATCAATTCCTCCTACAGGAAAAGTAAGAGGATTGGAATATAGTTCATACGCCTTTCCGAATACGTTATTATTAACGTCATTGGTATGATTTGCTTCAAAATGTCTGACGACTGCAATTTTATAAAAAGTGATTTAAACAAATAGAGCCTATGGATCGTTCATTCCAATCCCTATGCTGGATGCCATCTAGGTAGAGAGTCACATCGTCTTTAATAGTATTTCTGACAAAAAAGATTGTTCAAATTTGTTTGGCAATTGTCTCTCTGCCTTACTACTGCTTGCCCATGTACTGTAGCAAAGCAAAGAGATTTGCTCTCATCTCGAAGTTATTTTCCTCAAAAATATCGCCACTACTGGATTTTGATCCCGTATTTCTTAATAATTAATATAACTGTTTAGCACAACCAGTCAAGACATTTCCTATATAAAGTCTTTTCTACAACATCACTAAAATTATTCTGTTATTTTTTTGCTGCCAAGACACGTCTGCATTATGGAAATGACTTTATTAATTTTGAGGAAATATAAAAAAATCGTCAGAAAGATTTTCCGTGCCAATGTACAGTAAAAATGTGGTAAAACTCTCTACCTTGATAATAACTTAACAGAAAAATAGCTTCTCAATGTCTGTACACAATTACAAAAGGAGTGGGACTGTCTACGCAAAGGCCTATATGCAGCAGGAAAAGGATGGGGCTGTCTACCTTCAAGCCTGTTTACTGCAGAAACATGATGGAACAATCTCTACCTTAAGGCCTATGTACAGTAGAAAAGTCGGTGTCTCTCTACCTTAAGTCCTGTATACAGTAGAAATGTGGGGACTCTCTACCTTAAGGCCTGTATACAGTAGAACTGTGGGGACTCTCTACCTTAAGGCCTGTATACAGTAGAAAGTGGTGGGACTCTCTACCTTAAGGCCTGTATACAGTAGAAAAGGGGCGGGACTCTCTACCTTAAGGCCTGTATACAGTAGAAAAGTGGTGGGACTCTCTACCTTAAGGCCTGTATACAGTAGAAAAGGGGTGGGACTCTCTACCTTAGGGCATGTATACAGTAGAAAAGTAGTTGGACTGTCTTCGTTAAGGTCTGTATAAATGAGGCTGAGTGATGACTTTCTCTACCATAACTGTTCTGAGTTGGCGTTCTTAAACCATTTCGGTTCGTAGTACAATGCATTGTGGTGCACCATGATCACATTAGTATCTACCTTACATCTAACAAAAGTAAATATCATTAAATAATATGTCAACAAATAAACAAAGGAGAAATTATAAACATTCAACGTTATAATAATATATATTGCAGAGACCTCATAACAATTATATACGGACTACATGATAAAAGTTTGACTACGTCGGGGATGGTGTTTGAAGTAATTAAAAAAACGATTGTGTTTACATTAACTACTCTCTCACACACTCAACTTCTCATCAAATGATAACTCGTTTCAATTAAAACCTATCAAAACAGACAATTTGGCTATGGAGATTAGTATAAACTGGATTCAGAAATTGTCATTTGCGCATGATTAACCAATATTCGTATATTAATGATTTGTGCAAAAACAACTTTTGGCGATAATATACATTGATTCTGGCTATGTGATTATAACAAAGAAAATCCAGCTTGCCTAACTATGAGCTTGTCACTTGATATGATGTGAAGGACGGACTATGCATAATGGATAATTAGGGATACAATGGCTATTGATTTAATTAGCTCCCCTTGTTTCCCAACTAGTTCATGAAGGGCCTATTGTGATAGCTGATGAATTCCAAGTAAAATAAAGAGACAACCAAATTGGTGATTCATCGAATGATACTGCCATTGTGAAAAAGACGGCAGAAATTGACTCCGGCTGACGTTTGTTATGTAGTTATGTATGTTTCAAACACAATGTTTGCATTACTCGATGTGAATTGACGCTTACAATACTTCATCTAATTAAGGAAGGAATTTGCCATATAATCAAAAGTGTGTATCTTACATTATATGTATTTTAACATGAATGGAGACATACGTTGGTTCACTTATTAGAAATGTATTAAGAGTATAAAGCTTTAAATGGAACCAAACAAAATTAGTTCAAGAAATAGATATAAAACATTAAGATATCGTGTTTGCAGAATAAACGGTGTATTCCAACTAAAGAAGTAGGTAGTGCATAGAACAGTGTATCTGTTTGAGCGTCTTCTTATAACATAAAACCAGCCCATCCTTATACCTCAAATATCAAACTCCTGTAGCAAGTATCTACACAAAATCAAATTAGTACACAGTTAGTGATTTGCAAGCATCTGTACATTTCAAATGGTCGGTTTAATATATATAATCACCAACCACTTGGCGTAATGATGTTTTGACATAACATGTCTTGTTTAAAGCAACGGTCATGTGTTTTTGGCTGAAAGCGCTTTTAGTATTTCAGATAAAACAGTGGAACCATAGCTGTGAAGTAAATGTCCTAAATGTGTCCTAAAAATGCTTGTCTTTGTCAGATTGTATTTTTTCATGCTTGAGTGCTTTCAAAAAAATGAAATATGTATTTAAGATTCAAAATTATCAAAAAGATGTTTCGCAAAGGTTTAAAAGTTTCATATCTAATAAAAAAAATAACGGAACAGATGTTGATAATAAATATATATATATAAATATCTACATACAAAGAAACGTAGCAGGCGCGTCTACAGAAGAAGTTATAAATACCATATGAATAATATTTTAAAAGAATCGTTATCTTGTACTCTATCATAAACAATATGTATGACCAAAGATGCCAAAGACCGGGTTATAAAATTGAAAAAAAAATATGAAAAAAGAATTATTGAAAAAAATGATATTGGAAAAACATCTAGCGATTTTATCCGATTCTTATATTAGACTTTATTCAGTAAAGCAAATTGATATAGATGAAGACAAATAACGCTATCGGTTATTGTGGACACTTTCTACAGACTGTTTAATTAACATGGACTGTGTTCCTTCTCCTGGGAATACACTGATAGAACAAGAGTGTACTACTGGAATAAGCTTGGGACAGAGATCGATGTCTATATGTGTCCGGAAATACCTTTACTACAACACACGGTAGACCTGACACGAACGGAGACCATGAGAATGGGAAAAAATACAAAAACGCCTCGAGGTCCTGTTATTCACTAGGGATGTTTAGAGATATATATCTCGTAGTATTGGACATTCTTATCAATTTAGTAGCAATGATATAGCCGACAGTTACTCCTGTTTTAGATATAAAACGTAAACATATCCTGTTTCAAGTAAGGGTGCCTTGTTAAGGGGATATTAAGTTTATAGCAGGTATATTCTTATTGTGTCGTCGTTACAATGAGAAAACATTACATCTGTCACAACCATAATGTCTTTCTCTGCTAATGAAGCTTTGGATAAGCATTCAATGTATTCGTACACATTTCATGTCAGGTACATGTGGTTAACAACATAGGTGATTTTATAGACCAGTTCTTTAATTATGACGTTATTAACAATGGTTAGCGCTGGCATTATCTATCGTGACGTCGTGGTTAATTACAATTAATTTCCTGATCGTAAACAGGAATCATACTATTGAAGTGAAATCTCGATTTTGTTTCGGATAAAATATGAACTTTCATGGGAGGCCCCCAAATTCATGATGGCTGATTTTCATGTTTATCTAACTCTCTTAGTTTTTACATTGAAAAGAAATTTGACAAGTCTCGTGCCTTTAGACAATTTGGAAAATAATTCATACGAAAATAAACTATTACAACCGATAACTACTCGTTTGGGAAGTATTGTTGATCAAAATAGAGGGAATAATGAAATAAAAATTTCAGACACTTGCACAGGCAAATATCCCGAAAGTAACAAGCAATATACGTGCACATCCTTTACATACGTCAACGGTTCAAAGAAGAGGTATTTATCAAAGTTTTGAACAATGTACGCATCAAAAGTGTGCCAACGTTCCAAGAATGACTTATCCCTTTGTCAAGCTACAAAAGGACCAGTCGGTCTGTAAACGTTGGGGCACTTTTGATATGTACATTGTTTGTGCAAAAAGTAAAACTTTGATACATACGTAATTCCAAACTGTTGAAACTTATTGAAGATGTAAAGGAGGTTATATGATACATAGAATAGTTAAATCAATATAACAGTATTAACGCCATTGGTCATACTGACAAATGGGGTTAAGGAGTGTCTAATCGGAGGAAAGCTTTATAAAATGCATCATTGTATTAAGACATATTCCAAGATGGCCTCTGTTAACAAATGGAACATCTAATTCTTTAGGCCTTGATTTCACTGAAGTGTCCTAAATGGAGATGCAATGGTAAACATGTTAACTTTGTGTGCCTTTCTGCATCAGCGTACTAATTTTCAAATATTTCCTTACTTACATCCGGGTATCTAGCACTTATGATATGAATATTGATAAATTTGGCCATGAAATTTGGTCTGGTATATGTCAGGGAAGCACACAATGCTTGAACAAATGTAAGACCTGTGTGAATATCAACATGTCGTTTTACCATTACAAGAGGCTTAACTCGATAGCTGTCCACGTTTAAAATTTCTTTTAAATCAAGGGACAACTCCATTTCCTTATCAAGCTCTGAAACAGGCTATTTTTAAGGATATTTTGCCTGTTTATAATTATGAAATATAACAGATTGTGTATATCTATCCATGTGTGTTTTTATTACTATGTAAATGTTTTAGGTATATGCCTTTTGTCTATGAATAAAACATATATCACAATAGCATGGTCTTGTAAGAACGTTTCATTTACTTTCTCCATATCTTGAAGCTAAGATAACATTCATGAGATGTATTTCATAATTTTTGCCAGGGACCTAGTTGATATTTTATCATTCGTGCGTACAGGTAGATAACGTGACCTACTGGCTCTGAGGTTCTCTGTGATAGCCTACATGTCTATATGTATAGAGATCAGTGTCACAGCTCTGTATCGATTCACGAGTCTTTAAATTTCCATTACTTCTCAGAATGGGAATTCTATTATATTATTCATCCCAAAAGCATGTTTTGTAGCGTTGGGATATTAGAAATTCAGTCGAAGTCAGCGAATCATTTAGCATATGTGTGAAAGATACATTTAGTGCAAATGGAAGGGAAATACAAGAGTTAGTTTCAAAACAACTTCAATTAAACGGTTTAGTGAAGTTAAAGATATTCTTGAGTTAAGTACGGACTTGCTGTAGACTGCAAAGAGTTTTACCAGCACGAAGAACAATCAAACGTCAATGAGTTGGTCACTCTATGCTAACGTTTGTTTGTCTACCATTTCTATGTATGATTAAGCCTATACATTCAAAACGAAAATGTTTGTCCATTCCTACGTATTTCTCTTTGTCCATTTAAATTACTTTGGCACACTATATCGGTAAATATTCCAGGCTACCTTCTAAACCCGTGGAAAGTTCAGGAATATACGATAAATCAAAATATTGAAGTAAGCTAGCCGGGTCAGGATTGAATAATGTATATGCTTGTAGCACTATAACCAAGATCAATGTCCGAAAGCTCTTAACAATTGTCCGCATATATATTGGCTTGTTGATTTAGTGTGTGGCCATAAATTCGTTTTCACTTATATGAAATGGAAAGCAATTATAGAATATTTTAGATGTTTCATTTCCATTTCAAACTGAGGTTTTGGTTCTGTGGTTGTTTTATATTAAAATGCACGTACTCTCTAAAACATATTTGTAGAACTAATGTAAAATTATATTTCATCACGCTTTTTCTATGTAATCACTAACTTTGACTATTGATGAATACAGTTGAATATGCAGGTATATTTGTCTAATTAATTTACCTAATTACTTTACATTTACTATTGCGAAAATGTCATGAGGGATTTTTTGGTATGAGATAATGAAATAGTCCTAGTAAAAATTATGCACAAACATTTTTATCTCCCTTTCTGTCTCTCTATCGTGTTCGCACTACTATCTCTCACGCTCTCGAGTTCTCTCTCTAACCCACATAATTACTCTCTCTCTATATATGTATATATTATATATAAACTAATAAGTGGCGTAAAAGTCTTTGGAGCTCACCTGGAAGGCTATTCAACTTACAAAGCTGTCATTTCTGAGCAAAGCGGTTCTTTACAGTCTCTTTTAGAACCATTTTCTGTTGGATGCATAATATATTCAGATTTGTTCATTTGTTTTCTTGGACTCCTGTGATTAAATCCGTTGTTATGATGTCGATTTGCAATACACTTGCATGATTTTGGGAACAAAATTCGTTTGAAAGCGTCACGAAAATCTCGATTAAATATGCTATAAATGATTGGATTTAAACAAGAATTTGCGTAACCTAACCAGGTTAGGATGCTAAAGACTGCCGCGGGAACATCACATTCACAAAACGCCGATATCAGATTCATAATAAAGAAAGGCAACCAGCAGAAGAGAAACACCCCTACAATGATACCGAGAGTCACGGCGGCCTTGTGGTCAGATATTTTGGAACCACTGCTTTTTCCGTTTCCATTGTTAAAGCGATCTTGTGACAAAGGTGTGTTGATTTTCTTTATGTTTGCTGCATGTTTTCGTGCATATGCGTACAGCTGGATATATATTGCTAGCATCACAATTAACGGTATATAGAAACTTATAGTTGACGAAACCACTGCGTAAGCTCTATTCAGATCCATATGACATGCGTTTTCATCGGGAGGTTTTCCAAAGTCTTCCGGATTTTTATGCCACTTTAAATGAATTGGAACAAATGATATGATAAGAGACATAATCCATACAGACGAAATCATCCCTGCAACTTTCTTCCAGGTTATCCAATTCTCGTAACGTAAAGGGTCACGGATATGTATATACCTGTCTAGGCTGATCACGCACAGATTAAGGATGGAGGCGGTTGAACACATGATATCTGAAGAAATCCAAATATTGCAAAACACGGAGCCGAATAGCCATCTCCCCTGAATATCATTGACGACGGCAAAGGTCATCACAAGGCTGGCCACCAGGAGATCTGCTATAGCCAGCGACACAATAAACAGATTGTTGAGGTGTTTCAATCTCCGGTCCGTAAACACGGCGACACAGACGAGGATATTTCCTGCAATGGCCAAAATAATGACCAGCGACAGAATCGTCCCGATCACAATACTCTCTACGAGAGTGTAGGGACCACTGGTTTCCGTATCAATATCGCCGGAAATGTTATCTCCAGCGCTCCCATTGTCGAACAGTTCATATCCTAGGCTAGGAAACACGGAGTAGTTGGTCACCATGTTCCTGTGAACAACAAATCCTCAAATAGATCCGGTTATGTGGCATCTGCTGCCTATATGTCCCCCTCCCCCTCCTCCTCAACCGAACAGCGGTTAAATCCAGGGTGTTCAAGGAGTGGCTGGACCGGATCAGCAGACCCATAGCGGACTGTAGAGGCACCCATACACTAGCACACCACGCTCGTCCTCTCCTCACGGATTGTTTTTGGAATTTTAAAGTGGAACCACAGCAAACATTGGCCTGCCAGGGATCAATTGACGAGCAACTTCCATTTAGGGTGAACGCGGTATCGGGTAAACACCTCCATTTGATCACTGTAAATAAAACATTGGGTGAAGATAGGGGTTTGTTTTAACCGCCTCACAACAACCTATCGCTGTTTGTATAGATAATTACCCTCACCAACCAGAATCAAGGTATTTGGACATCACCAGACGTGTAATCATTAAAACTGCTCATGTTACACGTTCTTCAAAATCAAGTTTTTTTCAATCAGGTTACCCTCTCACTCACCGTACCAGCACAGATCTGTGTCCCGTAAAGTACTTGTGTATATTGTAGGCATATCCAAACATGACCAGGTAACTTTCATATAAAAAACACGCCTGGAATATTTAATCCATAGTGTTTTCTAGGTTCCGTTTACCGAATTCAAACACTGAAAATCTTGAATAAATAAGTATTTAATCAAACCGAATTCACTATTTAATCCTAGCGTATTCACTGAAAGCATGTCCCCGAGATTTCTATACAGAACACATATATGATCTGCATGGCTTCACTCGCGAATGGTATATTGTCCTCGTACACACTATAGTCCGTTATGAAATAACAACGGTTACAAAACAGTATGAATACTTAAAGTCATCACCGATAATACATAAATTGTACTGATATGACTTTTTCTTCAATCCCACAACTTATAAAAGTAATTTTACTTGAACATTTGAAAAGTTTTTAACAGCTCCAGATACTTCCGTGTGTGAGGAGGCTACAGTCCGACGCGTGCTCACGATAGGTGCTACTATATAGTAATGCGATAGAGTGGCACACACACTGCCGATAGCAGGCCTCCTCGCTCGTGTGTTCGCTCAGATAGGCGTAGCGTATATTACCGCCTGTTCGATCAGAAGTCAGCTAGCTGCCGTACGGAAGCGGTGGCAGCGATTGTATTGAACTGGCGTATTTGCTTGTCAATATTATTATATACAGGAAAAGCGCTTTGAGTTGGTCCGTCCCCTCCCATCTGTTCGGCAAGAGGTTCACAAGTATAACACTGCACAAGGCAGCTATATAGCAGGATTAATACACGCCCGTGTACACCTAGTCACTTTCTACAAAGTTTATCATTAACTTCTCTCTCTACAGGAACATACCGCGGAGACAATACATGCATTTATCCAGGTCCACCAGCTGGACCAAACAACGAAAAAGTTTAAGAAAATCATCAAAATGAGATTAGTGATCGACAGATGCAGCTTACACTTAATACAGCTACCAGTCAACTGTATGGAGAACCTAATTATGTAGATGCAGCATGCTTCCCATGTCGCGCTATAAGCATGTTCTGGACGGGGCTGTTCACAGTATGGTTAGCTTGACGACTTTTTTTATTGTACCACTTAAATAAAAGAAAAATGTAAATAACTTGTTTTATTGTACTACTTAAATAAAAGAAAAATGTAAATAACTTACCCTCGATAACTTACTATTTACAGTTGTGTTTCAACCGATTTGGAACGTGAGATAAATTTGAAAGAAATTATTTAGGAATTTCATTTACGAATTCATTAAGCTGTCACATGTTTCAGCTGTTACGCCCATGTAACCACTATATTACGGCAACGTCTGTCTAGATCCTCTGTCACTTACACACACATACATACACATAATTATATATGACATCAGTAATTTGTATGCACCAGGTTGTGCATCAGACACAAAACACCTTCAGCCAGATACGTATTCCATGTATCATTATAAAGCATATGTTATGTATAGTGTGTGCTTCATGTTGTAATATCAAATTATGAATTGGCTGGTTTTACTCAAACTATAGGCAAATACTTTAGGAATTTAGTTTAATTTTCTGTATCAACTTTATTTTTTAATAAGTGCTTTCTTACTTTTTTTGTAAATACGCAGATAAACGCCTATTTGTCGATGGAAATCTGGTCCATGGTTTATGCCACTTATTGTCTTTATTCACGCACACAGTACAATAGAATTCCCCATCAGTCTGCCTTATGTGACCTCGGTGTTTGATATTCTTCCCTACCCGTGTTCCCGTGACGTTATCCTTTCTTTAACATTTCTATATTTAGTCCTTGTATCGTAACTAAATCACCTTCCTACCACACTACGCTATTGTGTAGGCACATACGAGATTTTTAAACAAATTAACACACCCTTACCTCTGTTTAAAGATACTATAGCGCAGGCAGCTGTAGTCAAATGGTAGTTTTAATAAGTTGTAAAAGATTTTATATTCAATTTTATTCGTGGACAAATGTTTACAACAAAAGCTTGTAGGTAAACAATACTCTGTGAATCTTTATACAGTAACCGACCTGCAATCGTTATATCATTGAGACAGCTGAACGTCATTTGTATTTACCCAGCAGCGTTCCTCTCGTTAACTTGTGTTAGATTGCTTGTCGAGTCACCTAACCTTCTCCCAGTGATAGAAAACAATTATATATATATTTCTGAAACATATGTTTCATGCCAACAATAAACTCATGTTAAATCCACTGACAAGCTTTAGGGTCAAAATAATTCATTTGTCATGTTTTTCAAGATAATCATCTGTTTTATATATTCATTATAAATCTAGCCGAGTTACTTGTCATTGCGAGGGTAGGCTAAAGGTTTGAAACATAATTGTACAACTCGTGTTTGGCAAGTGGGTTGTGGAGTCTTTTTGGCAGGGGGTCTTCTTAAAAAATTGTAGCGATATATAACATGGCAAACACTCCTGAAGAAATTTGTTTTCCTTCTTAAATTAGAAATCAATATAAGTATTTCATTCAAATGTATATTTTAGTCTCCACGTTACCAATCCAGAAAGTCCGCATGGTTGAGTAACTAATGTGAACTCATTACTTTTCGTCGTTTGTTATTTAATTCGTTGCCTGGTTACACGCGTACAGGAAACGTGGAATGTTGTGTCCAGTTAATGTAAATACTGTGAATCAGATATTTTCGTGATGCCCAAATTTTTGTGGTTTCCCAACTAAACACTATTGCATGAGTACATGAATTCGTGGAATACGAATATCCGCTCAAACGGAAAATTGCTTTATTTCAAATTTGTAATTAGTATGTGGACCTATGAATTCTAGGATGAAGATAACCACGAAATTTAACACCCCACGAAAATTAAAGTTTTCACAGTGCTAAACTTCTTTTTCTTCCTGTGTGTGGGTTGGATTCCTAAGGAAAGGAGCATGAAAAAATGAAAGCAAATATCTACTGGTACCCACGTATAGTAGGCACGCACATATCATGTTACGGTGCAGTTAAAATTTCATGACGTTGTACCTAACCTTACTTCCAATAAAGAAAATATTGTAATAGAGTAGGGCAGTTTTTAATGTGAAGCTGGAAAAGTTTATAAAAACTTTCCAGGCAAGTCCCCCTGCAACATCAATGGCGACATAGAACAATTATCCGTGTGTTTGACACATGTTATCGAACAGATCTATTTTTCATAGGCGGCGCTCCTGAACGACTTGCTGGAATGTGATGAATGACAACAATATTGAAATGGAAAAATATTTAAAAAAAAAAAAAAAAAAAACATAAACACCCACTATGGGACCTCTTGTCTGACCAAGTGACTCCTACGCTGATTCATTTTCTCAGTATAGCCTTTCAGGATATATATATATGCTTTAACATAATACGTATCATGCCATGCACAAAGGGGGCAAAAAGGGTCACGAGAGCTTGGGAAGATTACATGCAGTATCGGATTGTGTTTTCATGAATGGAGACGCAATGCTATATAGAATTACGGGTACTGCATTGTCAATAGGAAAAGAAATACACAGAAATTCGGCGTCTGCGGAATGCAGCAAAAACATAGGAATATGTATTATCTTACGAAATTGCTTGTCAGAAGTTTTTTTTAAAATAAAACACATAATACGAACAACGTAAAGTTATAACATTGTAAATGCATATGTATATTACATTATAAATATATCTAAACCATGATCAATTAGCGAACCATGAAGTCCTTCCCTCGGGCAAATATATCTCATCAAATGTGTATTTCCATGGTTTTCATTGTATATTAGCGCGAAAGAACTCTGAAATATAACAAATACTATACTAAGTATGTTTAGAGAAATGTCTTTTTATTGTTCACCTTTTACTAAACACAATTCGTAGTATTTATACACTGTATTATCAAAGTATATCAATGTCTGAAGCCTTTATTTGTTTATCATTACTTGATACAACTATTTATGTGTCTTTTTAATTCTTCATGAACTTCCTGCACGTATTCACTGGGTGTTCGCGACACCGGATATTGGTACTAGGCAAGCGGCCATTTGGACGAAGTGGGCCGTATACCAAGGCGAGTTTTTCGAGTATTTACCTACTTTTAAGACTTTCATATGATTTCAAGCTTTTCAGGTCAACTCCTCACATGCTCT
>JAUMHH010059327.1:0-23194 GCA_032359455.1 Chlamys rubida
TTTACACGAATAAATGCCACAAATCTTGATTATGTGATAAAAAGGATCTTACACTCGTTTTCATTTCATATGAAATTAATGAACTCGTCACGAATTTTTCATTTTAGCTCGCCAGAGGCTCGCTAAATTGAAAAATTCTTAGACTCGCATGCAAGATACTATATGTATATATATGTTTAAATGCGACTTTGGTCCGGTTATGATACACACACACACACATGTAAATAAAGTAATATATACAGCATGAAAAAAATGAATTACACTGCATCATACAGATGTTTTGTCCTTCAATGACTTGTCGGTGATGTTAGGGATTGCATTTAACTAATATGTGTCATCCCTCATGAAAAGTACGACAAAATGACGCTAACATGAGTACATGTTATATATTGGTCCATTAAGATGACATAAAACAGCATTGCTTTCATTAGCGAACAATGATAAATCGGTATAGCGGGTGCAATTAATTCATATTTAGTAATATTTTACCGTTTTTGTACACACGCATATCTGTCAGACAGGCATTTTTTTGTGTAAACAGATTCTGACCTAAATCTCCAACATAGTTTAATTAAGGAGGATGCTTCCATTTTTACTAGCAATCGTATATAACTACAGCACAATGAATCCAGGGGAAACTCTTTGTCAGTATATTATGAGTGATATTTCTGTTAATTTCCGGCAGGTCTTGTTTCATTTGAGATTATAAAGCTGTCGGGTTACTTGGCTTTGATGTTTCAGAACAATGTTTGAGACATCGTTCAGTACGATCGGCCTGCTTGTGTCGATGAAGTATCTACTGTTACGGGAGATGACATGGTGATATTACTGTTCACGTTGTATAAGATGAAAATTTCGCGGTATATATAAATTCACAGGTTTCGTGGTTTGCAATTTAACCATAAAAATACCATAAAAATACCAATATCGAATAGAAAACCGATTTTACTTACTCAAATGTTCACGTATCAGCAAATCATGATTTCTGTACAAGCAAAATAGAAACAAAATCCAAAGGAAGTTTCAACGAACGTTTCATGTTATACAAAATTATTTCGATCAAGTGTGACAAATATATTTGCTTTTAAAACCCCCCAAAACGCTTTAACAAGCGATTTGTTTGACTGATGTATGCTTCAACCTTTCAGACTCCTTCTCAAATAACGATTCATCTGACCGGTCGAAATCGAGTTCATCCTGCCCGTCCTGCACTTCCACTTCACGCCCACGAGGAACAAGCATAACAACGCATAGGATGAAGGTGCCGTATCCTTCCCGTAAGACGGTTAACGTTTCTACCGTTACGGTTCATGTCGCGTGGAAGAACGTATCTTGTTAAAAAGATAGTGAATGGCACAGTTCTGTAACGTCAATTTTAGGAAATAGAACATTTTTTGTCACAGATCCAATACAACGAAAGCTGTCATTCTTCAATAATGCTCTCCTCAACAATATATTCAGCGGGTTTTGATGTCGGCGACTTGCATTGGAGTACAAATATTACAGGGAAAGTCGGTTGATGTGCAATAGTTCATGAACAAATGTGATATTATATCATCTAGAGCTAATGTCAGCGAATGTCTTCGCAATAAGCAGTAAAATCAAACACTGTTGTTGAGGAGTGATGGACAAAATAGTTGAGACATACCTAAAGAGTTTATTATGTAGAAGCTTGGTTCTAGTTACCTCAGGAAAGTTAACTCTGTGAGTACAGTCATGCGAACGAAGATAAACATCGGGTGTCAGAAAAACACCTGAACATGGACATGAAAAAGTATTTAGATTATGATAATGACTTTGTTGTCATTTATTAGAAACGTAAGAAATTTGCGACAGACGTGGTCAAGGCAACGAGCCTGCCAGCTGGACACGGATATCTACGTAGTCTACGGGTATAGCCGCTACAAAAATACAAAACATTGCTGGAGATACCAATCCAGTAAAATATCGCTGCAAATGTCAATAGTGTGGTAATAAGTTTCTGCTACCACTAGCCCTCAACCGCTGGGTCGTGGGTTCGAGACCTACATGTACGTGGTGCAGTCGCCAGGTACTGGCCGTCGGTCGGTGGTTTTTCTCCGGGAACTCCGGCTTTCCTCCACCACCAAAACCTGGCACGTCCTTAAAATGACCATAGCTGTAATACGTAAAATCCGTCCAAATGATATAAGGTAGTTTATGTTTGACGACAGGATGATATACTATACAAATATTAACGTTCTCGTACATTCCATTAATCGAAAGGATGACGAATAAGTCGGATGAGGAATAAATTTGTACATTACCAGTACACTAGAATAAGCATGTATCGTAAATATGAGGCATGATCTTCTAAGGCAGGTGGTCATTTACGTTTTCCACGCGCGATATTAGTTTCCGCGTGCTATTCCCCGATAGATATTTTGACTATATCAAGTATATAAGCCGAAATAAGTTAAATGGCAAATTTAAAACCCAGTGCAAAAAAGAAACCAAACCAACAACAATACCTTAACGGGAGATTGTGTTTATGGCCGGCAACCTTACTGGGTAATACCTTTATACTGCCGATAGCGTAGAAGTTATATTTTTTATTCCAGTAATAAAATGTTTATTGAAAAGGGTATAAATGTCGTGGTATCAAAATTTCGACGTATTGTTCCTGGAAGAAACGGGTGGGACTTAAGTTGCACCTGTACCGTTAATATACAATAGCTATTACTTCTTCGTTGTAAGAGATGGATGAATAGTTAATCTTTATTTCGCGACTTTTATCGCGATGAATTACTGATATTTTAATATGATATACATGTGTACGTACGTAGTAACTCGATGATTAGCATGTGATTGTCAACTGTAAAATAAAACGATAACTTTATAACTTATTGTATGTTAGTTTACATGCTTATCATTAATGCGTTTATCAATTTGTTTATTTTACAAATGATGCGCAGAATATGACCGAAATCGTTCAAAACTTTTCGAAAAGATACACTTTCGATCAGGTCATTTTGTTACCGAATGCTTGTCATGTGATATGAAATTGATACATGTGTTTTATGATTTTTTTATACATTATTTGCATTTTAACTATCGATGACTTTCTTTTATTTAATAAAATATTTATAAAAAAAGGAGACACTTTGTTTATCATGAGTACGGTATTTGTATTCTGTACCAATTGTTATTTCGTAAAATTTATCAAAGAATTTTTTAAACAAACATGTAATATATGAATTAGCTGTGTCTTACCACGGAATTAGATTATCTAAGTCCGTGGTCTTACCAATGACTATCTTTGTGCTTTTGGAGATGACACCACGAATTCAACGATGTACATTTCTAGTCAAGTAGCACTATAGACGTATAAATATCCTAATCCCGAATTCACAATCGTACGAAATGAAATAAACCTACAAATCCAAATCCTAAATTCACCATAAATATTAACCTGATACTTATAAATCCAAACCCCAAATTCACAATAAATATAAACTTTATTTATTTTACAACAATTGTGAAACAAATGATTAAAACTTTCATTTATCACTCTTGTTGGCCCGGATGTTAGCGCGCTCAAGGATCTTAATGTGGGAAGAAAATCGGAATTCCAGTAGACAACCCAAGTGGTCGGGCAGGTGATCCCATACCTTTTCACTTCTGATTGGGGAATCAAATATCGGCCGCCTTGATAAAAAGTAAGTGCATTATCCACTGTGCAACCCGACCATCCAAATTCAAATTCGTACAAAATCAAACAAGAGGCCCAGAGGGCCTGTATCGCTCACCTGGATATTTGATCATGGGAATTTTTTATTTATTTATTTATTTTTTTATTTTTTATTTTTCCACAAGTTTTATTGATACATAAAACAACAACAACAAAATATTCTTAATAAAAGTACTTTTGCAAATATTTCCATAAATTGAGTCCCTTTAAAACTGTTCCCGACTAAATGAAACTTTATACTATATCCCAGCATGCTACTGGTAAAAAATCATCACCTAGGGCCTACTGGTTTTGCGGAAGACATTGTTTGAAGATATTTACATATTTGACCCCTGTGACCTTGAAAGAAGGTCAATGTCATTTATTTGAGGAAATATTATAGGATTCGGTCCCAGGAACCTACTCGTCAAATATCATGGCCCTAGGTTCTCCAGTTCTTAGGAAGAAATCGTTCAAAGAAAAAGTTGACAAACGACTGACGACGGACAACACATCATACCATTAGTTCAGCTGGCACTCCGTGTCATGTGAGCTAATAAAACTAGACTGTGAAATATCCAAACTGCGAATCGATTTTTTAATTTCAATTCCATGGGAACCAATTCCCGTAATCAAACATGTACAAGTGTTCCAAACTATTTTAACATTTTTATTTTGTTTCATTCGCTCAAATTCGCACGCTTCGGATTACGAAGTAGGATAACATACACTCACTTTAAACATACCTCTATGGTTTGAACAAACAAGTTTTTTGTGGAATTTATGTGGAAAGATAACTGGACTATCATTAGAACACCTGTTTCTAGAAACGGAGGCACTGGTTATATTTGCAGCATATGACAATACCTACCGGCAGGATACTATGTTACTTTATTACAAAAACACCTGTTGGTACACAGTTTTGAGGTAATAGCGTTAAGTACCTTGTTGATATGTAAATTATACAGGTGTATGATTGATTTGATTTTGTCAGCATGCAGATCAGCCCCAGTATATCATGTGTTGATCTAGTTACCAGAGGACAAATAAAACTCGAGGTTATGCTTAAAAGACATGGTATAATCACTGGTACGACACTAAGAATAAGTGTACTAAGAAACAGTTTTAGGTGCATCTCGTTCAACCAGACGCTTGATCACTTTGTAATTCAGTTCGACGTAGCTTGCGCAGACAACAAGAGTCTGGTTGAACGAGACTATGTAAGGAGTTGTATCATCGCAACACAACGACCATACAATTGAAGGAAGACATTTCTTTTGATCAAACTGAGTCTCTTGTAGGATATATATTCTTCGTCTTTAAAGAAGCAACAAAGAAACAGTTTTCCGGTTCATTTTAATTCATTACATGCAAAGACAAATGCACGCTGAAGGCAATGGACGGAATTTGGAAGTAAACACAAAATTTCGAATCAGTATAGAAATTAACAGTAATAAATACAAAATGTACCTGTAGTTACTTTCATTACATATCAACTGACAATTTCCGAAAACCACAAAGCGTTAGGGGAAATATTAAACATGAATAGCGGCCATGTTGAATTAAGAATCCAATTAAGCAACCAAAATGCATTGGAATAACAATAATAAATGTTGTAGATAATCAACACAATTTAACATCACTAACACTGAGGCTGTATATGTTAACATCAAGTTTGCAATGGTAAAGCTTGCATAGCTCTGACACGACGTCTTCTTCTAATGTCCCGAGTTCATGTCAAAATTGATTATCGTGAAATTGCACCAAAATTTTGGAAGACAATTGCATTATAAAAAATTTCCGTTTGAAACTAATTAATAAAACTAAAAATGCAATTAACCACATTAATTCTGATACACGGTAATATAGCCCAGAACAACCCCGTTTCCTTTTATTGATAAAACACATTTTTTCACAAGTAATTCTTCTAAGTTATTAAGTGACATGCATTCAATGTCATGGTTAAAGACGTATTCACTGCTTCAAAAGACATATCGGGTGCAACGTGTTGTGCAGGGAATGCCCGTCCATCGAATTCCGAAGATAGAAAATACCGGACATTCTTCCGCGGTGTAGTACCAAAATGGCTGCATACATTTTTCAATTGATAAGATTTCTAGCACTTAGAATTAATGACAATCGGAACAACATCAAATATTTCAAGTTCAGTATCAAAACAAATTACGCATAAATACAATTTAAGTTAATAACCGATATTAAAATATTTCACAGGAAATCTGTCTATCTTTCAAATTTTGTGAAGATACATTAATATGAACGTTTTCATATGTAATTAGTTTGGGACAAAATTGCATTGTTTTTATACATGTTTGAGGTGAATTGCACTTATAATTAAATTTGTTTGTAGCAGAACAAAAATAAATACATAAAGCAAAACACAAGATAGCCGAACTAGCATCATTTATTTATTTCCTCTTATCTGGATGAAGTTTTGCGAATTGAGGAAGTAATTAGAGATTTTATTTTATTTTCGTCCCATTAAAATGGCCGCCGCCGCCGCCGCCGGAAAAGCAATACCTTAGTCTCGCTTTCCTCGACTATCGTCGAAGGCGAGACAAAAATGAAATTACCAGAAATATTAACTTCCAACCAGAGTAATTGTTTTCATTAAAATGTTAAACTGGTTTAAGGTAATGTTGTACATGATGTAGTCGATAAAACAACCTGACCAATCGGACTAAGGAATCCTAAATTCACATTCACACATAAGATATTGAGAGGTTAACATACAATGGTGACACCAGTTTTTCATTTCAAACACAGCTAGAAATGTTATTCTATTTGTGCATATCAACAAATCGTTGCAGAGGAATCGGCAGTTGCGCCCGGAAGTGGATGTCATGGTCTCGAATGACCTTGACCGCTAAGCACTGAAGCGTATGATATTTTACAGGACACAATGTTATTCCCCGAGCCTTTGTCAAGACAAAGAGTGAATTGTTGTCGATATCAATCAAATCAGCATGGATTCCATAATCTAGAAACAATTCAATAACTTTCCTTGTGAAAAAATTGAACTTTTCAATCCATTTCAGATGACTGTGTAACGGGGTGTCTCTTTTCAAATCCTGTACATTGACGTTTGCGCCTGCCTGAATTAGTTCTCTTGTGATGCAGAGATCCTCGTGGCGTCCCTCCCGTGGACCCTGCTCCATGAAATGGAACACAAGCTTGGGCTTCCGGGTGAGGGCCTTATGTAAAAGGGACATTCCGTTAATATCACACAAGTCCATCCCGACCAGGCGTCTCATCTGAGAATTGAAGAAGGCTTTCTCATCAGAGGACTTATTGTTGACCTTCAGCAGATAAATCATGTCGAACACATGACTGATCACTTTATCAAAAACATTAGAATTTTGTATGAAATATTGTGTATTTGTTTGTTTGAGAAGATTTGCTTTCTCCAAGAAGTCAATCATATCTCGAAAAACTTCCAAGATTTCTTTGAACCTTGGTATTGACACACCTCGTAGGGTTTGTATCTGAAACTTTGAACAGATTTCAAACAGTTGAGATAACGCAAACTCTTGCATCCTATGAAGAACTCTGTACTTATTCAACAACAACGAGTATACGTATCGTGTCATATCAAACGCTTGAACAAGGTCATCGTTATGCATGAGTGACGTTGACTGTAGAAGAATTCTTTGAATCGTGTCCCAATGGGTCGGACCAAGCTGATGTGACGTAATAGCGAGAGCGAGAGCATCCATAGCGTCACAGTTCTTGGCCAATGAGATTAGGTCAGAAATGGAATTAGGTACATCGAAATCCTTCCCAAATATCTCCGGAATTTCCCGTAGCGAGCTCTCACCACCATGTAACTCAGTCCGGATATACATTGACCGTAACCAGAACTCGTACCCTTCTTTATATTCGCCCTTGCCGACAGCCATGGCCCCCATCAAGTCATAAATGTCCGCCGATTTTGGAGCGTTTGCGTGGATATTGTCCATCAACAACTCCACGATATCAGGGGCGTACACAAGAACAGCGTATCTCAGACAATCGTTCCCTTCAAAGTCTTTTATCATAATACCAGCACCGTTACGTACCAGTAGTTCTACGGTTTCCATGTTATGTGCTTTTATAGCGTGATGCAGAACTGAATACTGATTTTCTTGTCGGTAGTTGATGTCTGCGCCATGGCCAACTAAGATTTTGCATATTTCTAGGTTGTCTACGGAGTCCTTTAGACATGTGCTTCCTAGTGTATCTGGAATATTGACGTCACTTCCGTTATTGCACAGCGTTTTCACCAACTCTATGTTATTCATGTAGCAGGCTGCATGAACTGCTGTCGAACCAGTTTCACAAACAGCATTGACATCGGCACCATTTTCAGCAAGAATCTTAACAACTTCAGGTTTTTCTTCAATTGTTGCAAGCCATAATGGTGCGACCAACATGGCCTTTTCTCCACAGTCGTACGTCCCCTTCTTGTTGGTATCGGCACCACATTCGACCACAAAATACTTCACCATTTCCTCTGTCCCCTTCTCGCACGCGACAAACAAGGCAGCTTTTCCATCTATTTCATAATCCACCACAGCTTTGCGATCGGCTTTAGGTAAATCTCTTAAGGCATACCTGATTGTTCTAATGTTTTTAGAAGCAATATTCTCTAGTACGAAAGCTGCTAACGACTCGGTAGTGTCCGGTTCCTCTTGTTCTTCAGTTGACATCTGATCTTTGATTCCGTCCAGGAATTCTTGGACTACTTTTCGAAAGTTTACTATTTCTGCAGATGTCTGTTCGGTATTGTTGACATCCTCTGATATCTGTTCAGTACCGCTGACATCCTCCGATGTCTGTTCAGTACCGCTGACATCCTCTGCTGTCTGTTCAGTACCGCTGACATCCTCTGATGGCTGTTCAGTACCGCTGACATCCTCTGATGGCTGTTCAGTACCGCTGACATCCTCTGATGTCTGTTCAGTACCGCTGACATCCTCTGATGTCTGTTCAGTACCGCTTACATCCTCTGATGTCTGTTCAGTACCACTGACATCCTCTGATGTCTGTTCAGTACCGCTGACATCCTCTGATGTCTGTTCATTACCGCTTACATCCTCTAATATCTGTTCAGTACCGCTGACATCCTCTGATGTCTGTTCAGTACCGCTTACATCCTCTGATATCTGTTTATAACTGTTGACTTCCTCTGATTGCTGTTCTGTATTGCCTGCTTCTTTTGCGTCCTGTTCAGTATTGCTGACTACCTCTGATATCTGTTCAGTACTGCCGACTTCCGATGATGCCGGTTTAGCACTATCGACTTCCGCTGTTATCAATTCAGTACTAACGATTTCTTCTGTTGACTGTTCAGTTCTCTCGACTTCCATGGCCGAATCTTTTGCTTGGCCGATCTGATTTTCTAACAGTTGCCCAGGCTGAGTTAAGCGCCTTTGTTCTTCTTGGTAAATACTTTCAGCTGCAGTCAGGATAGTATCTACGCTATTGGGGCTGCGCACTGGAGCCGTCCGTGGTATTACTGCTGCATCAACTATGCCATCTACAGGACTAGAAGTATTGTTCGGAATGTAGGACACACGTTCCTCTAAGGGACCGTCATCCGGTATTATATTACTAATAACGAAATTTTCAGAGTCCAAAATGTCAGCTTCGTTGCCCGATTCAGTTCCTCTATGACTTGACCCATTTACTAGATCACGTTCAGATTGTGGTTGTAAACTGTCTGCGTCATCACTTCCGTGAGATGAACCAGGTGCCGTGGTGTCTACGTCATATCCGACCTGCCTTGCTTGATTACAACCTGTTACAACAAGGTCGTTCGGTTGATTAGTCTCATCAGAAGCCCGAACGTCTACCTGTCCATTACAACTTTGGTCTGTGACTTCCCCAGATGTGTCTATTCCATGGTTAAGTTGACCATTTCCGTCCCCTGAAGAATTTACGTCAGCCTGATCCATCAGATCCGTTTATGACCTGCAACGTAAAGTAGAACTTAAATAGGGTTAATGAAACAAATACAAAATAATGTTATATTTTAAAACAGTTTCTGTATACCAATGTAGGTATTTTGTTAAGAATGGGAGATACACATTATGGAAAACTCAACAAGGCATTCTTCTCAAAACAACTAAAATAAAATAGAAGCAAATCAATGTGTTAAGGTAAATAACCCGTAACACTACCTCTGACCCCAACCCTAACAAGAATCTGACCACAACAGACAAAATGTGTGTTCGGCGTCTGACTGTAACCATGACCCTAAACCTGGCCTAATCCTAACCCTAACCAGAGTCTTTCAATAGCAGGCAAAGTATATGTACGGCTCTAACCCTAACCCTGACTCCGAAACAAGAACCTTTCCATAACAGGCAAAATATGTGTTCCTACCTACTAGCCGGAACTACTTTTTATGGGAATCCCTTGTCATGGTGAACTGAAAAGTTCCCGGTATTTGCAAAAATTATCAAAGTTCATAAATTTTTTGTATCGATCTCTACCAAATACGGAAGGTATGTGATAAAAGCAAAACCACACATTTGTGTTTTTCTACGATCAGAAAGCACTCATTTATTGCGCGGACTTATATATTCACTCTTCACTTCGTCCGCGCAATAAACTCGTGCTTTCTGATTCGTTAGAAAATCACAAAGGTGTGGTCTTGCATATGTATTTTATAGTTTGAAACTGAATTTAACCTAAATCCAGTTTGATGGGAAAGACTTTACATACATATACTTTATGTTTTACAAATTCATATTATATAGAACAGTTGTGAAAAGGAACATAAATCTGAACACGTTTAAGATCGTAATATATTCAGAAAATGGTTGTCACACCATCTGATGGTAAAAAATATTGAGATATAGGGAGAAATGTCCCAAGCATGTTTAATGGTTGAACATTTTATTTCTGCCATGGTTTAGGCTTTTTAAAAAATAGATCGACAATGGAATAAAACAAAGTGAGGCTAGCCTTCAGAGACAAATGGAATGTATCGACAGGTACATAATAATAGATACGTTACAACAATAGACGTTATTTCGTTGACGAGTTTTGAACAATCATATTATGATACAAACTATGATCAATCCTACGTTCTTTTTTAGTTTGACCGAAACATGCAAGTCTCTAAAACCGATAACTTTGTATAAATTTTCTTTTTCTTTATTATGTATATGTTTGTTTGTCGCTAAGCTAAACGCAGGTGCAATAGGGTTAGTTTTTCCTGAAATGACTAAGAAGGTGGCTTTGCCAATATATAACGAGTATAATACAATATTATGGAGAATGCTTTGATCTGCAGTAACCTATTCTGTAGGAATATCGATAGATTTTATCTAACACGGAGGCTATATATATAGCTACAGAAAATCGATACCGTTATATGACTTGTAGCTTGATACTGAATGTTAGAAGGGAGATAACTCTAGGTTTGAGAGGAAGGCTGTATTTTTTCAAAAGTTTGACTCGGACAAATGGAATGTGTAGAGTTTTGGAAACTTGATATCACATCTTCACAACGACAGCAATAAAATGGCTGCTATATTTGGTTATTGTAAGTTTTATTTACGGCTGTTCCTTGGTATTTTTTAGAAATGTTTAAGTGGTAAATTTACAGACCTAAATTTAGGAGAAAATATGTACCATCCAACATGAGCAAAACCGAAACAAAGAAGAGGAAAGTTAAAACTAAAATTAACAGCCCATATCCAGATTCATCAATTCAATCTAACTTCAGGTTCATGTTTTCGAATTTGTTTTCATTAAATGATAGATCGATCCGTGTTATATGTTTATGATATAGGTTCTAAATAAATGGAAATTTAAAATCATCATAATGTCATACACAATATTGAACTAGACTTTCCAATACTAGTGCAATCAAACATGCACAGAAAATAAATATAAATTGATATTAAACTGACGATCTATATAACAAATATCAATGTGGTTCAATACAAAACCTAATTTTGAAGAAACAACGTTTTTGCCATGTAGATTCGGGTACTATACTATGTACAGCAATGAATACGCTTTACATGCAGTATCGCGTACTAGAGCCGGGTCCTATTTTCCACTAGAGGTATGAATGGGTATCAATTAGCTCTAGGAGCTATTTCGCCAAGTCTGCTGGATAACCGAACTTCTCGGTAGTGATGCAGACGTAAAACCGATACTATGTTGGCATAGTTCCATCCAGAAAAGGATTTAATGTATAAAAAGACAAGTACGGTGCAGTGTACATTTCTCATTGTAATAACACTGCACTAGAAGACACAGGCAGGTACTACACTCATTGGAGCGCTACTACATACTAGAACACTTTCTTTGACGAGAAAGTATTATTGGGTAGAAAGAAACGTGCACAATATACTTAGCCAGAGTAGTTTCCTCTGGTCCTGACACCAGACTTAGACATTTTGACAGATAGATGTCTGGTGTGCGTTCCTCTGGCCCTGACACCAGACTTAGACGTTTTGACAGATAGATGTCTGGTGTGGGTTCCTCTGGCACTGACACCAGACTTAGACATTTTGACAGATAGATGTCTGGTGTCAGGGCCCGAGGAAACTCCGGCTACTATATACTATAACTTTCTTTGGGAGAAATTATTACTGTGTAAACACATGCACAATGTACGTACGATTCTCATTGTAACAGTATAGTGCAGTGGTGTATGCATTGGTACACTACACTCGTTCGGGCGCTGCTATATGTACCAGAACACTTGCTTAGGGAGTAGGTATACTTCCTGTAGTAAAGCTAGCTACTCTTACACAAATCTCCAAGAGAAGGTATTTATGAATAACTCATTGTAACGGTACTACACTAACAGAATTATCTCAGGACAAGGTTTAGAAGTAAAACAATGGACTGGTTCTATATGATATCATACCACACTGATGCAGCTTTCTCCTGACAGGTATGCATGGATAATCAGATGCGTACAACATATTTGATTGAAGAGATTTATACAAAAACAGTTCCTTGGCGTAACATATACTCTTTGGGGCTATACAAAACAAGGACACTTTCCTCAGAAGAAAGTTTTATTGTATGATAGTAGACAGGTAATCTCCTCTTTGTAATAATTCGAGGTTCGAGGTTCTTATATACCGCTTTATCACAACCTAGTTCGTAGGTCGTCTCAAAGCGGTACGCAAATTAGTATCCGTGGTTATAGGGCGTTTGCAACCAGCCAATATCTTTCTCAACTCCCAGGGGAGCATACAGGCAGTGCTGCCAGTTCGGCGTTCACAGCTAGCATTCAACAGTTCTAGGACTACCCAACCACGTACTCATTTACAGCTGAGTAGACTGGAACAAGCGGAGTTAAGTATCTTACTCAAATATACAACACAGTGCCGTGCCGTGACTCGAACCCGCAACCCTTCGGTGTCACGAGCCCGGCGTTCTACCAATAGACTACCATGCCTCCCAAACAATACCAATATTACACTAGCACAATTCACAAATGAGAAGAAATTCATGTATAAATAAACAAAGAATATATACACACAGTCACATACACACGTTAATTTATCGTATCTGACACTCGGGGTTGATGTTCCCAAAGGCGTTTTTAATTCCTAACTTAAAGTTCAAATCAATCCCACTCACTGGGTAAGAAACGTGTATTAAAAGGCTGCAAATGTCATTTAAAGAAAACACCATGCAGATGTGATGGAATAAAAACCCTTTATAAGTTCGATACCTTCTTTCTAATACAACACTTGCATCTTGAAATAAAGTAAATTTTACATGATAGCTAGGAACCATTGACGAACTTTGTAAAAAAAGACTGCTACACCGAGACATCATTCCGCTCAATTCAAAGCACTGTATCGAAGGTTATTATTTAAAGTGTTGTGTTTTGATCAATTATGAGAACACTATACCATAGACAGAGAATTTACTATGCAGTAAACTAATATGGCGTCGATCACACTCTTGTCTATATGGGGAGTCTCGGTCATACCAGTTTTTTTCGAAAAATATGATTGATGGTTCCTAACACATAATGACAGCTTTAACGTAGTTCCCCCACTATAATAGATCACAAGCAGATGTATTGCATTTTCCTGTCGCCCTGTTAATTCCTACGCAGGAGTGTACAGAACCACTCAATAAAAATACAATTCCCCGTTTCCTGGTCGTATGCAGACACTCACAGGAAGTTAAAATAGCGTCTAGTAACCTTGAATACATACCTTATTATTTCTTCTCGTGGATACAATTCATTGGACCTCCGATAGTTCGCTACCCCCGAACAGCCATGGAAACTCGATAACGTACGCACGCGCTGTGTGTATTGAAATATCTATTTATATCTACGCACGAGTGCCGCTTCAGCAGTAGATTATGAGCTATATTTGTATAGACGGCATGCGGCGAGAGCATGTGTGAGGCAAGCGTTTATATTTGTTCTCGTACACCTACACAACCGGCCACAGAAATACGGCTGGGTCGGCAGGTTAGCGTAACAGAACTTACACGTGCTCCTCGAGCTTCTGACGATGACGAGGTGTATCAGACACATACCAACTACATTCGAGAAGGAACGAGATATCCGGAGTAATAGTACAATGACCTTAAAATAGCTGTAAGCAATGTCTTCGACTATGAAAATTATAATATTTTTTTTCCAAAATGGAACGTCAGTCATAATGATTATTTATCACGAGTGGTCACATCATATTCCGATGCCCTGACATATGGGAGCTACTATTTCGGCTATGTTTACTGTTGCTCAGATCGTTGCATGGTGACAGAAATCAGGACTTCCTTCCCTAGCTATATTTGATAGGTGACAAGTGGACGGAATCATCATGTGCTACAAGAATTGTTATATTCAAGAGCCGAGGACCTTGTCTGTTCTGTCAGTACTTTTATTAAATAAATATTGTTTGTTTGATTTTTTTGTTATAAAAAAAATGTGTTTTTTTTGTGTTTTGCGCGTTTTCATTTTTGGTGTCACTTCGGTTCTAAAATCTTTTTGAGGTCGAGCACTATAATATTAGGTGTTCACCGTTTCCCGGGTTGTTTCACACACACACATATACATATCGATGACAGTGTGAGACGCATGTATCTCTAATTCATTATTGTACAACATTAGTTTCTCTAATCATGTTGATATTGAGTCAGTCATGCATGTGTTACATGTACTTCTGACATGACTTTGATACAGCTATTGATATCGAGTCATTCAGATGTGACTGGTGATGTGACTGCTGATATTACTATTGATTTTAAGCCATTCATGTGTTACAGATGATATAGATGAAAATTTGAAGCCATTCACATGTGACTTCTGAAAAAGCGTCATTCAAGTGTAGCTGTTAATGTGACTGTTTGTATTACTGTTGATTTGAAACCATTCGTGCGTGAACGGGAGGCCCGACCAAACTGAATAAAAACATGTTTTTATGATTCCACAAGTATTGATTTCTTGCTCAGATCTTGTGTTTATTACTTGCATGAAAACTGATATCGCTCACGACCTTACAAATGGTACCCTGTGATTCCTCAGGATACACGATACCAATCTATTCAGTTAGCCATCTTGTCTGAGGAAATATATCAATCATGTAGACGTCAATTTCGATTAGCTGGATATAATTATATCCGTTGTAGGATGACCTCACATGGGAAACCATTACGGCTCAATGGGCCTTGCAATGCAATGCCCGACATTGTATGATTGAAAAAAATGACGTCGAATGACAGGAGCTTGAGCAGAAACGGATAGCTCGTCATCATATAACTAGACAGTGCAAAAGATAACTCGCCGTCGTAAGCATGGACTTTGATTCCACGCAATTAGTTTAGGATTCACTCTACCTCAACCACTTCCAATACAACTTCCGGTGAATAGTACTATTGAATAATTAACCCTTTCACCCCTAAGTAACTAGAGTAGACTCTATCATACATTCATATGGATGAGTCCATTATGGTCTACAGTGGTGAAAGGGTTAAGAAAACAATTTTAACTCTAAAAATGTTGATCACTTGGATGTCTGATTTCTAGCCTAAGTTCTAAACTAGGGGGAGATAAGCTAGTAGAAAATGCAGCCGAGAAATTCCATAAACACTTTGGGACTGGTAGCCAGTCTACCCTAGTGACAAATTCCTTTTGCATTCGGTAGTGCCTCATACTACCACGTGTTACAAAGGATCGTAAAGGGAGATGCGTTAGGCTGCATGAGGTAACTGATGATTGATATATGAATCTATGTTTTTAAAGGCAGAAAACTCTCAAATTCTCAAAATGAAGGTTCTGCGAGACAATGCTGATGTTAGACGCGCGAACTATATAGAGTTTGGAGCCGGTGTAACCTGAAAAACGACCCAGACGCTCAGTTTGCAAGACAGCAGTTGGAAATGTGATGAGGACATACAAGAATGGTACGAAGAACCATAAAAGAGGTGAAAACCAGCGATGCTATACCAAAGAGAATCATTGTTTACAAAGGAAACCGCGCTACGATCTTCAAACAAAGTAGATGACGCGAGCTATGATTCAAAATTAATGACTTAAAACCAAGGGGAATGAGTTTTGTAATATATGGAGTCATAGAATGTTTTTCAAAACAACCAGATTTACAGGATGTCTTAATATAACAATAATAAGCAAAGGCAACACTAACACTGCAGACTAGGACAATGAGAAAACCTTAGACTAAGGAAATTTAAAGACACACGACAGCAGGAGCAACGTGAAAATAGATCATTGGGTAAAATAGAAGTGAAAGGGGCTATATTCTAGAACATGAAAGTGCTACGTGCAGATCATGATTTTCAAAGTATGAAAATAAACAACGACGTTGCAAAAGTGTAAAAAGACGGAAAAAACTATATAGGGCTGAGGCAAAATAAAAACTGAAGAAACGACTGGAGCCATGCACAATAAAGATATTTTTACAATATAATATAAAATGTTTTTTTCTGATTAGCTAAGAATAAAAATGTCGGAACTTACAGTGAGAATCAAGAATATGGAAAAAGATACAGGGAACAGAATAATGTTGTATTTAAATGGAGACTGCTAGCAAAAGCAGAAACTATAGATACTGAATTTCATGAAAATCTTTCCTAAATAAAGGGAACAACAAAGATTGCACACCAAAGTAATTCAAACATAAAGCCGATAAAAGCAGGGTAGAATAGGAACAAACGGAAGATTTAAAGAAAAAAAACCAAGGAGAATAAGACAACGCGTTCCGAAAGGGAAAGCGTTTTCTGCATCACCGACGACACCTGTCATGTACATCTAGGTAAAATACAGGTAATGTCATGTCCTCAAAGATGGAACCGGGGTAGGGACAACAAAACCACAAGAGACAGGTGAGCATAATCGAAACCGTGGACCTTCATACCGCACAAGGAAAATATTTCTAGATGAGATAATGATGGCGATCAGAATAATTTCCCATAGCATCAAAGAAAATATTATGCAGTATCTGATCATGAACATCTCAACTCACTCGGCAAGGGCGACTGCTGCGTGCTGCAATTCGATTTCATGTTACAACAAAATAAAAAACATGACAAAACCAACGAAAAGCTGGATTAAAGCTTAACTTGTGGAGTTAAATAATGTTATAGAGATACAGATACGCTCTACGACAAGGAGGCAAGATTCGACAAGCTATTAGGAGATGGAATGGTAGGACATGAAGTGTAGCAGCAGAGGAAACTTCAGGAAATTATATCCGTAGTCTAGTTATTCAGATATAATAAAACATTTCTTTACAATCACAATTCGGATTTGGATATATATATGGGCGGATTGGTCGAGTGGTTAACACTCCGGCCTTCCACGCAGGCGGCTGGGGTTCGTCGTACGCATGGATATTCAGAGAAAGTGTTTTTCTTCTGCCCACACAACTCGTACAACCCAGGTGGAGTATCAAATGGTCTGGGGTTGATGTTGCGTTATCTGTGCTGTAGCATTCAAGTGAGGTGGCACTATAAATGATATTGTTGGAAGCACGGTCCCACTACAAACAGGACACATTACATCTCCAGCACACACGCAGACATACACACATAGGGAGATATTAGCCATGTGGCATAGTACTAGTGGTTAGCGCCTGATAAGACAGCTGCTTATTGTATTAATTGTATGTCGGTGTACTGTAAAGCGCTTTAAAGCGGCTTAAGTTAGCTAGGTATAGGGCGCTGTATTTAAATGTTGTATATCATTGTTATTATGATATATCTTCCGAAGTATCGATCTGGTGACTGCTAAAACAGTCAACTCATTTATTTCAATTCTAATGATATGCCCTACACATGTTGTTTATATACATTTTATTCCCTCTGCAAGGTTAAATTGACTTGGCAGTGACACATACAGAATTCACTCATCCTGAAAATTAGCCTACACGGCTTGAGCATGTTTTCATGGTGTCAAATTAGCCTTGAAGATAAGCTGTTGTTCAAACAGAAATACACGACATTCCGCTCTTCATTATGTAGTGATGCGGATGTATACATAACTGAATGAACAGTGAAAAGTCTGGGGAAAAAATTCGGATTTTTTTTTTTTTACAATAGTATAAGATAAACCTTGTTACACTTCTTTCACATTGCGAAAAATAACCCACCGATGCTTG
This sequence comes from Chlamys rubida, assembly GCA_032359455.1. NCBI lineage: Eukaryota > Metazoa > Mollusca > Bivalvia > Pectinida > Pectinidae > Chlamys > Chlamys rubida. Next base: position 18,310 of record JAUMHH010059327.1, read on the forward strand.
GAATGTAAGTTTGATAAAGAATTTTTGATCGTAGAAAAAGATATTTACATATACATATATGATTTGTACTAGTGATAGACCGATATAGCCATTTATTTAAAGAGACATTTTAACAAACTTATTTAGTGGAGAGTTGGATGTAGGCGCAGTCTGGTGCATTACCAATATACCAATTAGTGGCGCTGTGCCCGAGATCTAAAGCCACGCACTATTGAAAACCTGGTATTCCTCTACCGTCTACTTTCCCATTTATAAAGCGTGTCTGCTGTGATAAATATAAACTACACGTGTAGGTATAGATCACTCATACTGTTTCCAGTTACTATCCATTATTTCCCATGAAATGTATTTTTAATTGCTAACGACAGCTAGTAATATGTTCAAATCACTTAGTTTCAGTTTACCAAATAGTACCGCTAAAACTTACTTTTGATGTTGTTGAACTGACGATATTTTATACGTCATACATGTAATAGGTAGATTGCAATAAATATGGATAAAATTAGGTAAATCATTTTCACTTTTTATTTGCGTGACAGTGTATAACAACAATATTGTCGCCGTTTGCTGGCTAGGAAATTACCATATATATTAATTGATTACGTTTGAAACACGTAGTGTTATAGTGCTATATGTACATGGGACCTGTTTTTATGTCGTTATGTGTCCTGGCATGGTATGATTAATTCCGTGGTTCTGGACATCTTGATGCTAACTATTAAAAACAAAATTGAATTTACCTAGAATTGAAATTAAATCATAACGCAAAATCGCATTCCAAAAACGTACCAGAGCGCTTCTAGAATTATCTATCCCGGGAGGTTGTGTGGTCCATGCCAGAGTATTTCGCGCGCCCTTGGTGTATATATAGTTTGTACTTTCCAAAACAAATGTTGACCTCCCCCTCCTCTCCCCATTCAAGAGTCCTGGATGGGGTGGGGCTGGGTACAGGATGTATGTACATTGAAATGTCTACTTCATGAAACACTAGATATTATTCACGAATGTTCATGCATATATATATCAATTAATTATTTCGTACAATTAATAACCAAATCCTGAAAAAAGCAAGCTTAATTGTACAAATGACGAGGGCTTCATGATCCCCTCAAGCATTTTCTTATACCTTTAACATTATACATAGTACCTACCCTCCAACATTAAACCCCTTCGGGCCAATCAGAGTGATTAATATAAGTTGACATTATTAACGGTTTTTTCATAATTCTTGTAAAATAAATAAAGTTGATATATAAATGGAAACCACATTGAGATTGACATGTATAACAAATAATAGACTGATTTTCATCAGGGATAACTTTTTTAAAAATATAAGTTAATTCCATTTGGTATGATTATATATTCTTATATCAGAGATGTAATATAGTTATTTATGAAACTGATCACGAGAGAGACAGGTTAATACATATATTTGCATGTATCTGATATTTTGTGGTTTACGGGTGGTAGGGGGTTAACAGAGACGTATATATATATATATATATATATACTACATGTCTCTGGGGTTAACCATACATTTTGTCTTGCTTGTAGGTGTATCTAGGTCACTTACATATATATATTGCTCAACATTCTAAATAATAACCGGACTTGAGTGAGTCTATCGTCCCATACCTACGTCTCCCTAACACTCCAAACTAATATTGAAGTCTTTGCTACACGTACTATAACCTATTTATAGATCGCATTGGTTTAGCCTTTCGTTCGCATTTTTGACGTTACACCTCCTCATCCCTACACATACGAATGGAAGAGGCCGACTAGTAAACAAAACGGAAGTGGGTCTGCATGGCTGCTGAGAAAGTCGTGCCTTGGTGAAAATCGGATGCGGTGTGTACGGATTTGACAGATTTTAAAGCTCATTACCGGCAAATATAAGCCATGGCAGACCTCGATGAACTGAAAGAGAAGTATAAATTCCACGAAGAGACCTTGAGTTACTTCAAACTACGTGCCGAGGCCGGGTTCGGGTCCTACCCGAATGCACCGTCCATAGAAGCTGCGAGGGATATTAATTTGCAAGTGACAAAAAAATTTGCAGGCGAGGTCGACTTTGTAGGGGAGGTGAAGGAGTTTATTGTTCCATCAACTCATGACAAAGGTGCGTATGTCACAAATAAAATGAACTTGATTTTAGGAACATAATACATCCACACATTAATTTCTCCGGACGGTTCCATTTCACCGACTGGGAGATCGCCAAGGGGGCGGGGCCGGTTTACATGTAAAACGATCACAGGTCATGATCGAGGGGATGCTGTACATCTGACCTAAGTTGTATGACACTAGGATGTGGTGATCACATTACACAAACATTGATGTATTAAATGTCCGATTTCTGCAGAGAATGCGTGTAAACCAACAATGTATGGTGTATAGATTATCTATAACCAGCTAGGGGGATGCTACAGACATACATTGTCTGATTGTAGGCCTACATGTACAGATGTATGTGCAAAACATAATGTCATTTTTCGCGCAATATTGTTTTGACATATTTCAAATTCGAAACAATGAAGACAGAGTTTTTGCCAGCTATTTTGGGAAAGTGCCTCTGAGCAGGAATTAGGAAAATATCTTCAGCATTTGGCAAACAATGGGAAATATCATTGGTATTCCCACATATAAAGGTTTGGGAAAATATCACAAGTTTGGAAAAAATAAAATCTGCAATGTGATTAGCTAAAATTTTCCTTTAGCTGTTTCTTACAGTCAAATGTAAAGCAAAATTAAACAAGCACATTCATTTTCAGTGTTTTTGTTTATTCAAATTCACAAATCTTCGTTATCTATATGTATTTTGAATACTCCATCATGGACGGTAATACTTTGAATGTTGCATATATGTAACAACTGGAAACTTGTATGAACATGCTTTGTAATCCAATTGGGAAAATAAAGACTGAGATTGGGAAAATACAGGGTCATTTTTTTTCAATTGGGAATATGGGTCCCTGTAACAGACCCCATAAACACCTGACAAAACCCCAGGAAGATGTATCCATTAAATGCAGTCATATTCAAAATGTCTTGATATTTATCAAACCCTACATGAAGCTCACATATCCTAGTGGAACATATAAAAACATTAATGCAATAACTTTTGAGTAAGGGTTGATAGAGATGTCAATACAGTTGTGTGACCGCACATATACAACGCTCCAAAAGTAGCGTGTGCATATCGTGCATACATTGTACATCGTTCACACATCAACCGGACATCATCAACAATAATTGTTCGCCCGTTGTGCGCTTCTCTCCACACAACTGTGAGTTTTGGTACACTTTGTTGATCATATATTACGGAATGAAAAAAAATACTGTAGGCTAGCTCGTATGCAATTATGTACATTCACTGTATATATTACTGTAATTTCTCATCCAGTAATTACGATTATGTACAATTTTACAATGCATGTTACATAGTATTACAGTTACCGTTAGACTGTCACAAATGGGTTTGGCTCCAAGTTAACAGAACAGGTAAATAACAATTTGATGAGTGACCTGAGTTTTACCTGGCCTGTGCCTGACACATAGAGCGTGATATATATATATATATGTGATACCGTATGACATTATATAGCTCCCTTTTACCTGGATTTTCATATCACATCCCAACGAGTTTCGTAAGTGCCCGGGGTGAAAAAACTACGGTCAAGGTACCTGTACAAAGTGGCTAATAATTATAATGTTAAACTATATACGCGTACGGGACTGTGTAATTTTACATGTGTCGATTAAGGTCGTTTAAAAAACACAGAAAACACCATTTCTAAATTTAAGAAAGTATAGATGGAAAGATACACTTATAAATGTAGCTAGGATATAGAAACATACTTAAAAATCAAGTTTATATGTTTAAACACGAAACCGTATATATTGTTAAGCCATTCCTCAATTTACACCAACCACAAATGTTATAGCACAACGTTCGAGCAATGATCGTCCAATTATTTTTGTGTTCGCACATCGTACTCACATTATGAGCACACCGCACGTCGTGAAACGTTGTGCGGTCCCACAACTGTATATTGTCCTTAGCAATATGATAGTGAGATGAATTTAAGGACATATTTTCATTATATTAGTTAGTAGATATTTTTATCGCAAATTGAAATTTAGTACATATGTATATTGTACATTGTAAGTACTTATTATATAAAATTGATTTGAAAACCATGGAAATAGAGCACACATTTTTTTCCTATTTGGAAAACAACATACATGTATCCCCCTGCCCTCTTGCACCCCTCCCCCACACACCACAAAAACCCTCTAACACACTAATTTGGCACCATCACTTATTGTTATACATGTACAAATCTATATATATGTAATGGGAAGGAAGCAATGAAAAAATAATATGTGTTGGGCTTGACCTCGATATCCCAGGGCTTCCTTGTTGGATGCTCTACCGCTGAGCTAAAGGGAAATTCTCTGTGGCCGCATTGAGCTAGTAAGACAACTTTGTGATACTACAGTTGGGAGCAAACTTGGTAGCCTAGTGCACTGGAGAAAAAGTTAACTAGCTTGTGCACTGGAGTTCACATCGATCCGTGCGACTGGAGTTCACATCGATGTGCACTGAAGTTAACTACAGTGCACGAGGTAATTTTCCTTTTTCATATTAGATCTGATCTTTTCATCAGTTCATACATACTATCATGATTTTCTCCCCTCCAGTTTGCTCAATAAATCAATAAATAAATAAAATACTGTATAGCGCCAGTGACTTCACTCGAAAGAAAATCAAATGTGTATGTACCTTTGTAGGAGTAAACAGTAATCAATTAATCACCTACTATGTACACAGGAACACGTTGTGCCCACTTCTATGTGAGTGTTGTTTTTACATGGACTG
>JAUMHH010059438.1:0-23192 GCA_032359455.1 Chlamys rubida
TAAAAACATATGGTACAAAGAATGTCCACAACATATTTTGCTTCTTTATCTCAATAGAGATAGTTTATTATTTTTTAAATTTTTAAAAGAAAAACTCTTATCAGCTCATTCACTTTTATAGGGAAACACTCTAACTCTTCAGTGATATTTATGATATATTTATCGACAATGGACCAGTTGTTCAGATGGGAGATTTTAACGCGCAAATGTCAACAAAACATGGAGGGACAAGTCATAAGAACGCGAATCAAAGAGGTGAGATGCTAGAACAATTTTTGATCGATATACATCTTGTTTCTCAGTCTATGATTGACCACATTTTAATTGAAAACACGAATATCGATCTGTTAAACTCATTTGAAATTAGAGATATTCACTACCTAAATATATCGGACCACTTACCGATTCGTTATTCTGCTCTGTCTCTGAATTCAAAACACTCGCCAAAGCAGGGCGTTATTAATTGGAAAAAAAGTAAACGCTCAACATATTGTGTAATACAGAAGAGTCCCTGCGGAATTTTTGGGTAAAACCGAACTGATAACCAACAACGAACAATATGACGCCGCCGATACAGAAACAGTAATCTAGAATATTGTCAGCATATTCCGTGACTCAGCTCAACAAACGCTACCATATACAACGTGTAAGCACTGGCATACGCCGTATTGGAATGATAGATGTGTTAAAGCTTTATATAACAACATGAGGAATAAAATATCCATTTGGAGACAACACGGTAGACCACGTGGGGCAAAACTCGAATCATACGTTGAGTACAAGAAGGTGAAATTGCAATTTATGAAATACCTTGATCGTGCAAGAGAGGATTACGAACGTGCACAATTCAATTTGAAAAAAATTGTAACACTTGCTGAACTTGATGTTAACATTATGTATAAAGCAGTGCGCGCCAAACGGAAAACATCAGCACAACCGTACGAAGTGCGTATCAATTTATAATAAAGATGAATTTCATACGCAACCAGGATGTGATATCTGAGGCTTGGTACTATCAATATAGGATATATGCTTCTCCATTGGAACAACCACATTTTAATGAACAATTCAAACACCATATCACTGCATGTGTTAATGGAATGACTGAGGACAATCACGTGAACTCGGATTAAGAGTGTGACAGACCGATGCCACTCAATGAGCTAAAATGAGTGATGCATGACATACAAATATTCAAGCTAATAATTTTCAAATTAATTTTCTATTGAAGGATGCAAATTCTTCTATTTTTTGCTCGTTACCATATGTATGTATGACATATGATGAATCTCTGTAAAGAGGAAATAAAGTGTCTGTCTGTCTTTAACTGATTGAATATTTCGAAATCAGCACATCTATCGATATTCTGATAAATATTTTGAATACATTCCTCGGATTAAATCGCCCCATAGAGTACCAATCTCGTTTTTGCAAATTGTAGTTCCTTGATGAGTTAGATAAAAAACATTATGTAATAACATTATACCAATAATTTCCGAGTCTCCTGAATAGTGTTAGAAAGAAAAAACATAATCATAAGTAATGCGGCTAATGGGGCTGGAGTACTTCGAATACAAATAGCATACACATTTCAGATTCAATCTATGCGATATTTATTTTCAAATAAATGTCATTTGCACACTCGACATCACATAATTCAGAATTAAGAAGTGTGATTTGTACAAATTAAATATTTGATTACTTGAAGTTGAAATGAATGGCGTAATTACTACATTTGTTTAAAACCAGGAATGGGAAAGGCATTGAGTTGTTATTTGTTTGTGACATCACCTAATTAAACGGAGTTGATCTAGGATATAACTGAACATATTTAATGTTTCTGTTATCTTCATGTAGCTCATTGCAATCAAAATTTCTTATCACATCATCAAAGCTGTCAAAGTCGCCCAGCTCATTTACAAGTTGTCATATTGAGAATCGGTCAAAACAGTTTCATCACATGGTTCCAGTTTACACTTGCCAAGATCAATATCTAGAGTTCGGTTGCTTTGGATTATCCGGGCGAACACTATCACTGATATATTTAGACATTTTTCTATTTGTATTAGCGTCTGTATAACCGGTGTATGCTTTTAAGCTGGTTTCTGATTGGTGTCCAGTAACTGACATAATATGCCGACCTGCGCGATTCCCACTGTCAAGCAAGTGTACAGCCGTGGCTCTTAGTGAATGATTCGTATACCGTGATGACAAACATGCAGAAACATTACTGCGAGGTATTATCATTCCGCCCAAGGTGTTGTGGCCTAATGGGGACGCGTCGTACCAGATCCTGCTACCTGTCTGAGTAAGGACCTTCTATTTAGGGTGTTGGAAAAACATATTTACTCTTGGGGTTAAGGTGATTCTTATACATAATAAAACTCATTAATGGGTAGTTGTGGTCATCTGTAAAAATATATATATATATATAAACAAAAAAAATAATTGATATTTTATAGTAAAATTATATTAAATTATGTTACCTTGTCTGAATGGATTCTTTGAATACATCTAGAATATTTGTGTAGTCTGAGCTTTTTTTATAGCAATTAATTTACATTCATTCTTCTTTTGAATTACAAATCAAAATTAGATATTTGTACACGTTTTCCAAATTTTGCACACCTTTATACTTTGGTTCATTCTCCCATGTGCTGAATTTCCATCATCTTGGTGGTTTTTCGTCAGCTCGTCAGTCACAATGTAAACATGCATGTTTCCAGTAGCACCAGCCTTGCAAGCGAAGTCACTTATGTTCAGGTTACGTAGATGTTCCCTTCCTCGTCGACCAAAATATAGCATGATATCTACAAACACTTTTTCTTGTAACTGAGTTGGATCACTGAAGTCAAAATACTCGTACATTTTCTTCTGGTCATCTTGTTCTATAGGGGAAAGTGTTCGACAGACCCCTTAACAGTTCGCTTAAGTTCCTTGGACATAGCTTTGAATATTACAGAATTCCCTTTAAAATCTTTGTCATTCACGATGTCAAATTCGCAGGTTGCTGTAAAGTACCTGTTCAACCCGTGTCGAATAGAAGTCAGGCTTGATTTCTTAAACGTCTCTCCTTTTCCCGTTCTCACTTCAGCAAAAAAAAATCGTAAGCACACTGTCAAGCTCCGGTTTATCATAGCTTTCAAATGATTCATTACCATTCCTGTGCTGTAGATACGAACGGAACATCGTACCGCACCTCCGTTGATTTCTGTGTATTTCTTGAGTCTTTGTCACAAATAATTCTGTCAATTTCTTCCTGGGCAAGAGATGCAAAGCGTACACCGTCTGTCATATTGCTGACTATTGTCATGTAAACACTTCGTCATGCGGCGTGTTTTTATTGGCTGTTAATCGATGGCTGGGAAATTACCTATGCCTATTTTTAGTAGCGGTCTGTAACACTTTTCTATTTATAGGTCGAGGTCTATAACAATTTTCTATTCATAGAACGAGGTCTGTAACCGATTTATAGACTCCTCAAATGACGTCGCTCCTCCAATCAGGGCTGGGAGTTAGCACCAGTCATATTCTAATTTAATTTGTAGCATATGAATACTTTTTATACTTACACTGAGATAATGTTGATCCATACATTGATTCGTCATCTGCAAATGTAAAATTGAAAACTAAATGAGGGGTCATTTTGAGCAAACTTCATGGAAGAATAGATACAACATATGTATAAAGTTAATGGTTTATTGCGACACATAACCACATATTCCGATAGTTTTGATAAATATTTGTAATACATCATAGGGATATATAGAACCTGAGAGGGCGCCTCATCCCTAATTGTTGTCTATGTTGTTTCAAGGTTTTGCCATTTGCAAGCAGATTCATACTCTATACAGGATATAAGTTGAGTCTTAAAATTACTGGTATTTGGTAAGTGAGTATGCAAATACAGTTCCTTGATAAATTAAAAAGGAACATTATATATTAAATGATAACGATACCTTACGACTTCATTCGCTGAATAGTTTTAAGCTTGTGATTAATATTGCTCCAACAGATAGTCCAATATTAAGCTATATTTGATAGAATTACAGCATGTACAAGATGCTTTATGCATACGTCTGCATAATTAATGGTCTTTACTGTGTCCAGCTCAAGTTTTTTAAGAGTCTGTATACAAATTTAACTCTCTTTTTCCCCTTAAAAATTAACACTATTAGCTGTCCTGGTTTTTGAAGCCTAACACAAACAAAATGAATACAAGAAAACAAAAAGCAACATCATCTTCCTCTCAGGAGGACTTGTGCACTCCATCATGCTACAGTAACGGGGGAAATCACGACGAATGTAAACCGAATGTACTTCAGGAGTTGAGAAGGACCCCCATTTCTGATGTCCCTCCCACCAACACTAGTAATCCCGTCAGCTACTGCGGGATCTGCAGCACAGCTACAGGCGAATGATCCCCATGTCGGAGGGCCTCATAGTGACAAGGAGACAGGTACCAGTTTGTATTTCAACCAAAACAGTAATGGTTATTAACGTTACACGATGTGCGGTGTGTGCACGACGTGTGCACGATGGGCGAGCGATAAAAAGTTGGACGATCATTGCTTGCGCACATCTGTGCGCAAGATGGACGAACGTTGTGCGATAACAATCGTGGTTGGTGTAAATTGAGGAATGCCTTAACAATTTATACGGTTTCGTGTTTAAACATATACACTTGAATTTTACGTATGTTTCTATATTCTAGCTACATCTATAAACCTATCTGTCTGTCCATACATTCTGATATTTAGAAATTGTGTTTTCGGTGTTTTTAAACAAACTTAATCGACACATGTAAAATTACAACACAATCCCGTATACAGGTAAACAACCACTTTGTACATGTACTTAGACCGTAGTTTTTCCCCCGCCTGGGGAACTTACGTAATTCGTCGGGTAAGGCCGGGGGTGTGAAAATCCAGGGGAAGGGGAGCTATACGAAAACGAATGCAAATAACAAATACTATTCATTACGGTCATACGGTATCGCATATCAGCTCTGTGTGTAAGGCACTGGTTAGGTAAAACTCCGGAAACTCATCAACTTGTTATTTACCTGTTCTGTTACCTTGGAGCCAAACCCATTATTGACAGCCTAACGGTCGCTGTAATACTGTGTAACACGCATTGTGAAATTGTATAATCTTGATTATTGTGATGAGAAATTACAGATATATACACAGTGTACATTATCGCATACGAGCCTTCCTTATTTGTGTCATTCCGTAATTTAGATCTACACATGATACGAAATCGCACAGTTGTGCGGAGAGAAGCGCATAAAGGGGCGAACGATTGTTAAATCGCACAGTTGTGCGCACCATGTGTGGACGATGTGCGGTCGGTGTGTGAACGATGTATGCACGGTGTGCGCACGCTATATTTGGTGCTGTTTGCGGTCACACAACTGTAACATATCGTACAACACTAATATGTATACTAACTCGCTTGATGACTTTGAGTTAACAGATAATTCTCAAGTTCTGAAATTCATTAGATTTCTTTTTCTTAATTCTGTTTAAATCAAAATTGGAGTGTCATAATTATAGGCATTGTAATTCGACCATTGGATAGTCGACATAGTTATCTCAATGGGGTCGACGTTATGTTACATAACCGGAATTCTTTCGAATAGGATTATATAAACCAAAGTACTAAAACTACTGATACAATGCCATTTTTTTGTTTAAAAAATGTTAGATGGATAAATGCAGTCACTGTTCAAATCATATTCACATGCAATTCCCTATCGACTTGTGAAAGGATTTTTTTTTTTTAAATACAAAAAAGATAAAAATAAAAATGATGACCTTTGACCCGACAGCGATATTGGTATTAGCCATCTTTTCTAAAACAAATAACGAAAAAAGTTAGCCCCAGACATTATCTACAAATGATATATTTAAACATTTAAATTGATGAAGTTATGACGACCATATTGGACTTTTGAACTAATTGAACATTTTGATAGTGCACACCTTCTGACCATGACCTATGAGAGACACTAAACCCATCTGCTTCCAACCGAAAGATTAGATGGCCACAAAAACCATGAAATCATAATGATTTAAGTAATTATAGTTAGAAGAAAAAGAAAAAAACAGCTATGGTCATTTAAGGACGGCCTTCCCTGTGTGCAAGATGCATGCATGTAGTGTATGCGTGAGTATTTTGGGAGGCTGAGCTATGTTCCTGTTTGTCTCCTTGTGATAGCGTGGAACTGCTGCCGACTTTATAGTGCTACATCACTGACACATACTGACAACGGGCGAACCAGTAGTCCCACTCCTTTTTGCTGAGCGTTCAGCAGGAGTTGAAACTACCATTTTTACAGACACTGGTATGTCCCGGCCAGGGGACAGATCCCAAAGCCTTCCTCACAGGGGCGAACGCTCAACTAAAGGCCAAAAGTGAGGCATTGTCAAGGGAGACATTAGGGAGAAGAAAGTTGTTTAGATAGAAGAGAAAAGATAAGTTCCCAAATGTTGTCCCTAGCTGCAAACCCCTGGTAAGACAGTTGTCTCTCCCTGGGCATCTCTATTTAGGCAGTTCACCTTCAGCTGTGTTAGTTGTAATGCTATCATGTTGAATTCGTGACCTCATTATTTATGACGTCGTTATCTCCAGTTAAACATCTATTGTGGAAATTTCGTCATAATTACAAACGGAACCCAGTGTACATTTATCTCCTTTCTATTTCCAGACTCGCAAGGAACATCATTGGTTACAGTACCCACCTACTCCGATGTCCGGGGCGTAGTTACCATTCCGAAAACACTGAACGCAGGAAATGACGAAGTACAAGTAAATATTTCAAAAAAATAGTACTGTTTCTACACGGCCAAAAGGAGATTTATGATCAGAATAAATGTAGTTTATCTACCGAATCCTAATATTTTTCAAAACTTTAATATACAAGAAAGCAATTAATTACTGCAAATATTAAATCTATACGTATTCCATATGAAGGAGTTTGATCCAAAGTGTCCTATTCAGACATGTTTCAAATTTTGCTACTAATCGCCCTCCACCACTGGGTCGCGGGTTCGAGACCTACGTGGGGCAGTCGCCAGGTTCTGCCCGTAGGTCGGTGATTTTTCTCGGGGAACTCCGGCTTTCTGCCACAACCAAAACCTGGCACGTCCTTAAATGACCCTAGCTGTTTAAATGACGTAACACGGAAACAAACAGACATGTTTCACTGGAATATTCTGACCACTGCACAAAGTGATGTATCAGAACATTTTGTCTATGCAATACCTTGGGCGCAGGTGCGGTACTAAAACATATTTTCGCTTCTTAGCTCAATCCTAAAATAACGTTCACTAAACGACGAAAGTAGTCCCGCATTTATCGATTTCATAACGAGAATATCTGTGTCAATTGACAGTCTCCAAATAACATGAATTTGACAGAAATTTGTCAAAACATGTCCTATCAATGTTTTTTTTGTTTTTTTATTTATTGAACTTTATTACATGCCTCAACGTATAACACACATTGGTGGTTGGCAAATCTCGAACGTGATAAAAATTCCATAGAACGTTTTCGGGTATACTCTGTATTTTACCACTTCTGGCTATTAATGTGAGCACAATTTTAATGATATTGACACCTTTATATTTTGTGTGTTCGTTGACAGGTTGACGTGACCGGACATTTAGGGGATTCGTCAAATGCAGGCTTTATTATCGGTATGTCCGTGGAAGTGGCACCCTCTACCACCTACACTTTAGACTACAGTAGCCAGCCATGTTCGTCAAACAGTAGAAACACACTGGATCCTGTATCGGGCTTATCTATGGTAATTTGATATGACTTGTTCAAGCAAAATTAACACTGTTGTTAATAAACTAGAAACCATGAATCAACAGTAGGTCTGTCTATTTAGTTACACGTATCAGTATTGTGAATGTTATGAATTTCGGTGTTTCCTTCTGAATAGTACTTTCATAGTAATTCACGTAGTGGCTCAATTTGTGTCTTACCATTCATGAATCATAACTATATCAAATTTCCACATTTGTGTTAATTTGATATCATTTACAAAAAAGGAGAAACTAATGTAAAATGTAACTGAAATATCAACTAAAAAGTAATAAGAAAATGGCATGTGCAAAAATCATATCGAAACGCTGGAAAAGGGGCAAAGAGAATGAGGGCATTGTGGGTGTGGTTCAAAAAGGTTAGGCGTCTTTGCTTTTTAAATCTGGGTCCAATAGAAGTAATGTCACGTTCTTAATGTGAGCAAAGAAATAGTACAACATACGCATAAGGCACGCTCTTGACCATAATAAAAAGTCGATAGTCATATAAGTCTAGGGTTTCATTGCGTGGGTGGTCGGGTGGTGCAGTGGATAGCACACTTGCCTTTCACCAAGGCGGCCGGGGTTCGATTCCCCGATCGGACGTGAAAAGGTTGGGGTCACCTGCCCGACCACGTGGGTTTTCTCCGGGTACTCCGGTTTCCTCCCACACTAAGACCCCCCACGCGCTAACATCCGAGCCAACAAGAGTGATTAATATAAGTTGAAATAACTTGTTTCATAATTGTTGTTAAATAAATAAGGTTTATATATTTATATATTATGTAGGGTTTCATTAACTACTTATTTTACAATTTAATAGCAATTAATAACTGATATTTACAATAAACGATCATAATATAATGTTGCCAATATGATAAGATGCGTGTCCGAATTTTACATAAACTAGCTACTGTTTTACCCATGCTATCGTGTACAACTATCACGCGCTATACACAGTTTACGTGCTGTCATATATTTTCCACTTGTGCGCACCCACAATAGCACGTACAAACACATTGACCACTCTGCCTACTTATTACTAAGTGTAATTAACATGTTCACCACAATTAAAACAACAATTCTTCATTCTCTGGCAATAGTTATGCAATAAATATTTCTAATTATTTACTATAATTTATAACTTTATTTGCCTCATTTAAGAACTCAAATACCGTTAATAATAAATCCACTTACGTTCTCGCATGAACGCTCAATCTCCCACACACTCACTTACGCAGGCGCATAAACACACACCACGTCACATATAATCACACATATTAGTCTTACAGTTAAAAATAATAAGCATGTATGTATATATACGGGGATATGTAAAAATCAGTATGAACCAAATCTATAGTTGTGGTTATCGTACCTGATAAAATAAGAAATTATTCAAAATAAACCCAATTTTAGCAACATAGTATTGCAATTTACAATATATCTTTTTATGATAATATGCAATCACCTCATTTACTATCGCCAGGTTTTGGACAAGATATGTGTTTACAGCCTAACAACAGGAACTAATTTAATCAATAAGAGTTTGATTTAGAGTGGCTTTTTATAAATCAATGCGTTCCCATTGTTCAAAACGGTCATAAAAAGAATAATGTAAATTGATTGAAATGAACGAAGTTTTAAACTGATTTCAATACCTCACTGATTACACTTCAGAATTAGATTGATCAGTTTTGTATGAATAATGTATGCTAGGTATGTTTTGTGTTCAAAACAACTTGGTATACATCACTAATTACAAGCTGAATATATCCATCACTCCGATCGGTAAACGAACACTTAGGAATTAATGAGATCTCAACACCGAGGTTCACCGAGTCTTATCAGCAATTTCACCGTAGATTACAAAATATAAAATCATAGAAAAAATACAATTACATACGTAATATAGTAAAACTACATACTCCACGGAATGGCAGTATGCATTCAATGATGCTATACTAAATAATAGGTTTTTTTTTACGTTCTAGCCTTTTCCAAGTGACGGGACAGTTATTAACACGGGAATACTAGAAGTGAGATGTATGTGGTTTGTTTTCACCAGTGTTGCTGCCAGTACAACGAGTGCAACCATCAAGCTGTACCATCAGAGCGGTATTTGTCGTATTTCTTCTTTGATATCATGAAGTAGATTATTTGAAAAAAATATTTTCCATTTTTCACGGTGACACAATAAAAAAAAAGGTTTAGGCAACATTCAAAGGGGATTTACGGAGACATGTTTCCCTAGTATCTATGCCTACATAATTTTCATTCTTTTGATATTTAATACCGTTCCACTGATGAGTGACAATATGGTGCAATACAATAGAGTGTGTACTTTGTTTTCGCTTCCTGCTTCGACATTTTAATAATTTTATTTATTTGTATATTGATATAGATATTTTTATAATTGTCGCTTTATTATTTTGCTTATGTCATATTTAACTATATCGTTAATGTTTACTTATATCCATTGTATTGCAGAGTCGAAGTTTATCAGCGCTCCACACTTAGCAGTGCATGTTGTTCATGAAATAGGTTGGTATTTCATGTCTGAATGTCAACAAACGACATGCACTAATATATCCAGCACATTGTAGCTTTAAATGATATTTAACATTACTTTTTGGGCCATCGGTAATATTTCTTGTTGAAATATCTTGATGTTAAGAGTCAAAGATTAATAAAGGTGAGGATTTATTCCAAACCTATCAGACAGGGGGGACTTTTTCTACTGTGATCATAACATAACGATCAGTTTTGACATGTCATGTTTTGCCTTTCACTGCTGAATTAAATTTGTGTATGACCTTTATTGCGAAAAGAGTAAAACAAAAAAAAACAAAAAAAACAACAAAAAGAAAGAAAAAAATATACCGTGATAACAAACATTTAAACAATACTAAATAACTTGAATATAGTAAGTACAGTTCCATTTCGTTTTCTTTTGTCTTCAAGAAACTACAACAATGGAGGTGACCACTACAACAACAACCACAACAACCCAAGCTCTTACCACTACAACTACAACTGAAACACCAACAACTACAACTGAAACACCGACAACAACAACTGAAACACCAACAACTACAACTCAAACTCAAACAACTACAACTACAACCGAAGCTGCGGCGACACCTGCTACAACTGAAGTAGCGATAACAACTACTACCTCCGAACCAACAACAACAACAACACCAGGAGGAGAAACAACATCGGCAGCAATGGAAACAACAACTACTTCCTCCACGGCAGAGACAACCACACCAACCTCCACATGTCTATGTCATTGTTTTCAAAACACAACAATATCTTCCGCACAACTCGACCAACTTGTCAAAACGTTACAAGATAATCTCAGAGTATCCCGGACAGAGCTATCATCCTATGTTCGTACGAAAACAAGCGCAACTGATGACAGGATGTCCGCAAAAAGTTTGGGAAGTTTTGGAGCTGCAATCATAGCCTTTGTGTTCATGTGTGTTATCGTTATTGATTTGACAAACTTCATGAAACTTGCTAAAAAACCAAAAGTAAGCCCCAAACATTCTCCAACTGAACCAGAAACTACAAATGAAGAATTTCCTAATGACTAGCATTTATTGTGCTGGGTTTTCTTGCTTTGAATTGTTACTAGTTTATCACTTAAAACAGTTCTTTTATTGATATGTTTTTGTCAAGATTAAACACGGAACTGAAAGTTGTCAGTTTGAAAGCTTGATTTCATTATAAATGGTTGTTTCCCTTGTTTACGAACTAGTATTGTGAGCAATGAAGTGAAACGGGGAGACAGGGAGTAATGAAGCTATCTAAGGTGTATATCACAGTATTATTTATTTGTATGAGGTCATCAACGATATCCAGGGCTACATATAGAAACTTTTGTGTTTGAAATAACAGAAAGCGATAAATTTTAACATGATTTATTGATCGCAAGAATAAGTTGGATTGAACAGAAATCATAGATAATACTTGGTTAGAGACAAAGACAGCTGTTACTGAATATTTACTTATTAACAAAATTGTGCTCTGGGGAATCAATACTTAGTATTCTGATATTAATTGAAGTTTAATTCTTAAAGCACTATGTAGATTATATATATATAATGGCTTTATGTTAATCAACGACCAAAGAAGCCAACCCCCTATTAGTATATAATTAAATTTATAACACAATTTAATACCAGAGAAGCTTCCTTTTCTAATTCATTCATTTTTTAGTTTTTATTTATCTCAATTTCAATGAAAACACAATTCGCCTGGTTCATTATCGAAATCATGTTAGTGTTGATTGACAAGTTCCGTTATTAATGACATATGACAAAATATGTACCCTATACATTGAATATACATGTTAACCAAAGCACCTAGATACATGACAATGCAGCGAGAGGGAGAATATATCATATATTTCTGCGTTTTAATTAAGAAATACAATATTTGTGTATAATTGTATTGAAAATGATGATTTAATCGTGTATTTTATATGCCACATGTTGACAATTTGGAAACAATTCGAACTGTCCTGTAGCACATTATTTGTTAGAAAACCTATGTATGGTGCACAGCTTCGATTAAATTTTTACTTTTATAGTTATCAAATGTGTCTTTCTCATCGAGGGTAATAGTTAGATGAGTTGTTTATTCGTTAACATATACTTTTAATTATATATCACCTATTTAGGGTTGGCATTTCATCATGCTGCTTTATCAATTTACCTTATAGCGACACGTGTACAAAGGCATAACTAGAAATGAACTGATGTATATTTTTGATCAGTTGGCATATGTTTTTGACTTATATGATATTCAACTATCCTGTGATAAATTGAAGAGCAGTAGCACGTTTATTGTAGATTAAGATATTTTTTTGTTTTGTGGACTTGCCCGCATTCAAATATTGTGTTTACCCTGTTTTACCTTGTGAGAATCATTTAGTGTGGTGTGTGTATTTCATGTATTAATGTAGGTTCTTAAAAAAACAACATGTTTTATCTAATCCCATTTTTAGATTTTATACTGTAAATAATTTTAAATCCACCGCGAGATAGTTAGGCTTTTATACAATTAACTTTTATATAAAGTATATATTTAAGGTAGTATAAAATGTTATATTTGCAATTATTTTACATGAACCGGTATCATTTAACAGTCGCTTACCTGTAAACGCAGTTGTCTTTCTTCTTCCTCTCTTGCCAGTTTTCAGTATTCTGCAATAATGGAGAAAAGCACCAACTTAACTTCATAATGTCCTCATCAAATGAAATTTTTAGTTCAATTATTGTAAAACCTATAACTAGATTACATAGAAGAATTTCTTTTCAATATTATAGATATAATATCCATTCAGACATTCTAAAATGCTAAGCAATTGTTATATTGGTATGGACTTAATTACGTGTCCGTTTGGATAAAACATTAAATATATCAATCTACAAAATGAAAAGTGTTTGTGTTACAATAAGTAGTGACGTCATTTTCATGCTTATAAATGTGGTATAGGAAATAACTCTGACAACCCTGTTGAATGGTGCCAACTATAGGATTTTTCCTAATGTTGTTCCTCTGACGATCAACGCAAAACGCACAATACTCATCGATGATCGATCACATATCTATTTATTGAATATGGGGTTTGAAGGGAAATTGCTTTGATTTAAGAGCTTTAAAAAATACATATTTACATGTAGATACTGTTGTTTCCACAGTCGCAACAATTAAATTACAACAAGAATGCCTACATCTACATTTCAAACAATATTGTTTGTCATCATGATGTGAATATATACCTTATAATGATATTAACACTTTAAAGTTTGTTTTTATACAAAGAGTTATGTGTTTTGTTATTTAAAACTAGTAAAATAACAAAACACGCTACACTTCCTTTACAGACAGACAAAATTGAAAGGACAACAACGGGAAGCTAGGCGTTACCAAAACGGGTGGTGGGGTGGTGCAGTGGATAGCGCACTTGCCTTTCACCAAGGCGGCCGGGGTTTAATTCCCCGATCGGATGTGAAAAGGTTGGGGCCACCTGCCCGATAACGTGGGTTTTCTCCGGGTACTGCGGTTTTCTCCCTCACTAAGACCTCCACGCGCTAACATCCGTGTCAACACGAGTGATTAATATGCGTTGAAATAACTTGTTTCATAATTGTTGTAAAATAAATAAAGTTTCTATTATATACCAAAACAAAACGGCAACGTAAAATGGGAACGAAATCAGATTCTCTGGAATGGTAAACCTTCTTTCGCGACCCCATTTGGTTTCCTGCCAATCAGATAAAAAGTTTGTTGGTTACCCTCTATAGTATACATAGTGTAATATTCTTCAATCAAGGTACACAAGACGGCAACGATATTTCTGCGTTGCAGATTGAAGCCAATTCGACAAAAATATAAACCCATATGGATCAATTTATTGATTAACATGCTACAACTATCCAGACTTCTGATACATAAAACGGTTTATAAGTTTGCCAATATTACAAAATAAACCAGAAGTAAGTGGAGTTATTCCTGTAAAGTAAAACCAAGGGCGTTTAACGTACATTAGCAGCTAGTCGATTGAACTAATGTTTTATACAAAAAGAAAAAAAAAAGTGATACGAAAAATGTCAACGTGTTTAAATCTGGTAAAAGCGACTTTTATAACGTCATAACATAAACATGAAATGTAGAAGTTGTGGGGAAAAGAACATAGACACACAAGGGGAAAATGGAGATAAGAAGTCCTTGCAACAAAAAGACAATAATGAGACTCGAGAAGATACTTATAAAACACAAATGAAAAATGAAAAGGGTCGAATCAACGTATGTAAGACTAAATGTCTATCAAAATGTTCCAGCAATGAACGCAACACATAATCTAACAACAGTCAGTTTTGATCCTAGCTCACAGGCTTACCCCTTCACCAGGGGCTACACAAGTGTGTAAAAGAGTTTCGTACATAAACCACATGGCTTGTTGTCTCTTTTCTTGGTTTATATGACACATTTAGTAAACAGGTGATCACTTGTTTTTCCATTTATTAACTGAAAACAGCAAAACATTAATGCAAGTTGTCTCCCATACTATGTGTACTTGTCCAAAATTCGACAATATTCCACAGTAATGGAATAGCTTAAACTATAAATTTCTGTTGAGAGCTATAAACTGAATAATCATAATATTTGTTCCTTTCTGGTTCTATAACTAATTATATTCAATTTGTGTATCAATATGCCAGAAAGGAATTAACATCTATGACAACATTTAGTTACTAGTAGGTTAGTAAATGTTCATTAATGCTTCAGATTTTTTAACATCAGCAACTTTAAATTTTGTCTCGTTTCAAATTTATATAGTTGCTACATTCTTGTTTTATTCATCACGAGGACACTTTTTTTTGTATGTAATAGATATGAGACTACAATGATTTTTGTATTAAATATTGAAATTAAATTTTTAGCGAATGTGTTGTTGATATTATTGATAAAGATATACCAAGAAACACTATTTCTTATGTGGTTTTATCAACCTTCAGTATGTCAAGGCAGAGAGACAGATACGATTAACAGTTTTTGCTGCACCACGTGACCATTTCGTCCATTCAGCACTCGTCAGTGGTACTCACAATCAACAGAATGAAAATCAATATCAGAAATGTTCTGGAACATATGCAGAATTACAGGGTTCGGGAAAAGGTGCCTTTGGATTTTGTCAAGATTCCAAATACATATATCTTTTTTAAACTAATAAGAAGCATACTTGAACATACATATCAAAGGGAAAATAGCAGACAGTGGTAAAATATATCTTGATTAAAATTCAAAGTTTGTTCAAGAATGACCTCAAAGATTGCTTGTTAAAACAAAACTTAATGCAAAACTTTGACAAAATATATTCAAATTCGAAGATTTTTACAACTTTCAAATATCATTTTGATTTTTATATTAAATTGATGAAACTTGTCCAAAATCTTAGACTCATTTCATAAACCCAACATGGAATGAATTATTATTCCAGAAGAACCTTGGTTTATGTATCGCAATATAACGTTTTCTTATACCCGCCTTATACCCGGTATTTACAGAAATTATTAATTCATTTATTACAAATACGTTTCATCTGCAAATGATTTCCGGTTATTTAAATGGTATTAGTCCATTGTTTTGCTGATACGAACAGAGGTAAGAAAGACATTCCACGATATGGAAGTTGGGAAAGTCTGGGTTTTTATCATGCCATATCGACAGCATTCTTTTTAAAGCATTTATCGAAAAGAACCAGACATATTAAACACATCATAAAAAGCTGAAATAAGATCTTTATATATTACTTTATTTACATGTAGGAATTACATTGTATACAGAATTGCTATACCATTATATATTACTTTATATCGGAATTAAGCAGTATTGCTTCATTTTTATATTGTTTCTTTCTAACCTTAAACATAGCAGATTTTCCTAATATTCATACGAACATAACATTCTATATTGGTTCATGTTTCATATCAATATCGTAAACATATGACCCGGCTTATTCAGAGGTGGGTTAAAGCTAAACAGTGTTAAGGGGGAAAGTTAAATATAAATACTACAAAATCAAGAGCATCTGATGTCATTCCAGTGCTTAAGATTTATTGAAACAAATACAAATGTTGTTTCGAAAATGTATTTCGCTTTGAAAGTCCTTGGTACATTCACTTTCCAGTAGTTGGAGGTAATCAACCTTTAAGCAACCGGGACCTTGAGCCTTATAATGTTATGACAATGTTATAACGGTTTCCTCCTACACTAAGACCCCCCGGGCGCTAACATCCGGACCAACAAGAGTGATTAATATCAGTTGAAATAACTTGTTTCATAATTGTTGTAAAATAAATAAAGTTTATATTCATATATATTTATAACAATGTAAATGTTCGCTGTTGCTAACCTACGGTAAAAAATCTGATAACAATATTATATTTGAAATTAGCAAAATGCATGTATTGATCAATGTATTGATTAATCTTTAGAAAATAGCTTTCCAATACCGGTATGTTTTACTCGTTGTTGCGTGCTTGCTTAGTAAATGTATCGACAAATAGTGCTTTATATCTGACAGTACAGTAAAGTCTGGCCACCTAGTTGCCTTGATAACAACATCAGAATTCATCATTGCTCCGCTTTTTCAGTTTGCACTGTGGGGGGTTATCACATTACTCGATGTTACATAAGGACTGTGCTAATATTTACAGTCTGACATGTCTAAATGGGTGTTTAAACAGTCCAAACGGGTGTCCGGTAGCCGTGATCACTAACTCACATATTTATTACTACTGTGTGCAGTCATTACATTCATTACTACTGTGTGCAATCAAGCGTGGGCTTCAGACCTTCAGACAAGAATTTCGGTTAGATCCCCAGCAGTGGCGAAATAGAGAGTGAAGTCTGAAAGGGTTAGATGTTATCCCTCTGATGGCACGGTGGTTTCCCCTGTGGGTTTTCCTCCATCACGACAACAGCATTTGTTCCCTTAGAGGCGCAGTAATAAAAGCTCGCCAGAGCTTATGTTTGCTGTTGACAATGTACACGACGTTAAATAAAGATTATTATATAAGTTTATCTAATTGATGTCATTGTTACTGGCACAGCTACCTGTCACCTCATAGCTATATATTCCATCATCAAGTTACAAATGACAGAAACACACTATTTAATGGCAGCTTTAAAGGGACTCACAAATGAACGAATGTTTTGTTTTGCAGAAGAGTCTGATGTAGCTCCCGTATTAAATAACACTATACCTATTTATGATTAACTGACTTTGCCTGAGCCAAATGCTCTAATCAGGCTCATACATTTTGGATATACCTCATTTAAAGGCCTCACTGAATATAACAACATCAGAATTCATCATTGCTCCGCTTTTTCAGTTTGCACTGTGGGGGGTTATCACATTACTCGATATTACATAAGGACTGTGCTAATATTTACAGTCTGACATGTCTAAATGGGTGTTTAAACAGTCCAAACGGGTGTCGCGGTAGCCGTGATCTCTAACGCACATAGTCATTACTACTGTGTGCAGTCAAGCGTGAGCTTCAGACCTTCAGACAAGAATTCAGAAAAGAAGAGTGAAGTCTTAAAGGGTTAGTTGTTATCCCTCTTATAGCACGTTGGTTTACCCTTGTGGGGTTTCCTTTATCACGAAAATAGCATTTGTTCTCTTAGTGGAGTTGTAATAAAAGCACTACAGAGCGTATGTTTGCTGTTGACAATACACACGACGTTAAATAAAGATTATTGTATTTATTATATTAGTATACAAATAATGTCAGTGTTACTGGCACAGCTGCCTGTGGACTTCAGTGTTGTGTATTCCATCATTAAATTACAAATTACAGAAATACAAACTTTCACTTCAGCTTTTAATGGGCTCGCAAATGAACGACTGTTCTGATTTGCAGAAGCGTCTGATGTAGCTCCCGTATTAAACAACACTATACTTATTGATGACTTTGCCTGAGCCAAATGCTCTTATCAGGTTCATACATTTTGGATATACCTCATTTAAAGGCCTCACTGAATATAACTTACATAAATTTCATCAGTCATTCATAGATGTTCACTGAAGTCTTTCAGTGTGTAAAATAAGCTATTAATTTTCAAACGTCTAATGAAAATGTTATCAAAAGTATAATAGATGTTTGGAAAACATTCATGTATCATATTCAAATGATTGTGGAAAAGATTTTCTGTATGAATACTGTTTTGACAGTTTACTTGCTTAAAGGAACCATTTGTACTTACAGGTTGTAAAATTTTCGTATTTCGTTTTTACTTTGCAATTTTTATTTCAAATTTCATATATCTTCTCTCTCATTTTATGACTGTGCAATATGACCTTTCCAATAGAATAATGGTCAATATGTATAGCATGAAAACTTGATTGTATCACTATAGTAAGAATAACCTGGTATATAATAGATATAAAATACACCTAATTTGGACCAATTTATATTCAAAAAATGATATCATGATTGTAAACATGATCAGAATTTCGCTTTAAGTATATCGTTAACTGTAATATTGCACAGGTTTGTACAAAACAAAATAGTGTCATTATCCTCATAAATATACAAACAAAATAGCCATTAGCGTCGTATTGTCACGTAATATAGGGTTAGGTTAATGTCAATTTGTCACACACTTCTCCGAGTAACCGGTCAGTTTTTTGTATTTTGTTTACATTGCGACTACTAGAACTACGTGTTACTGTTAAGTAGTTAATTAGAGAAAGGAAGAAGGTTAAAGCAATTACTCATGCATAATTGATATATTTTTATAAAGCAATTACGATTTTGCTTATTATTTATCCATTAACACTTAGACATGTTAAGATCGGAATATTTGATTTATTATTTACGATTTCTTTCTATATTGATTCCGACCCTTCGCGTGATAAGAAAGAGATGAAGTCATAAATCCTGGTTTTCTTTAAGGACAAATTTACAACGGTATACAAGTACATGTATGTAGACAAAAATAAAAATTCTGCCAGTCCAGGAGCAGAGACAATCATATTGTGACCTTCAAATGTTGAAAGTTAAAACATCTTTGGAAAGCTGGGGTACCAACTTACACACGAGAAAATGATTCACAAAAAACAATACAATTAATTATTAAATATGAATGATAACAGCCATACACAAGGTCATTACTAGCTTCTAATCCACGTGTTGACAATCACCGTCATTTAGGATCATTAGTACCGCAGAAAGGACGCCCCTTTTCGCATAATAACAAAGGTTATACTTTTTTACCGCTGGGTAGACATTGTGAATCGTCTTGGTTTCAAGACAAAAGAGCTCGAGTAAATAACCGGTGTCCGCCCGATTCGAATGTTAACCTTTCGGTCAATAGACCGACGCGCCACCAACTGTGCTTTGTTACGACTTAAGACGTTTAAAACGTTATGGCCTTAACATAAGCGAGAGTTACGACGGCAAACATCACCTCAATCAATAGTGAAAGATGACCATATTTATGTGGCCTTAACATCGACTCTTGGGAAAAACTGAAATCTCGGATTCCATCATCTGATAAATATAATTAATAAATAATAAATAAATAATCTTTATTTAACGTCGTGTTCATTGTCAACAACACACTTTAGCTCTCTAGAGCTTTTATTACGACGCCGCTAAGGGAAGAAATGTTGTTTTCGTGGTGGAGGAAAACCCAGGGGGGAAATCCACCGTGACATCGGAGGGATAACAACTAACCTAATCAGACATCACTCTCTTTATCCGCCATCGCTGGGGATCGAACCGAAACTCTTGGGAGAGTGATTGGTCTGAAGCTCGCGCACGATTGCACACAGTAGAAATGGCTGAGCGCTCTAGCGATCATGGCTGCCGATGCATGCTGATTCTTTGCATCACTCTGTCGTCGAGCGCTCTAATAGAACTGGATCCAGCATAGTACATAACCAAGTTTCCCTTTAGGGAATCTAGATGTTTGAAAAATACACAGTGGTAAAACGTATTCATATGTTTATATTGTTAAAAAGTATTAGACATCTAATTAGGGCGTTGTAAACGGTTATGTGGATACTCTTTATCTCTGAGCAGACCTTTGTCAGCGTATTGATGGTCTGCGTCAAAATGAAATAAAGTAAGGCTTTTAGGAAGCCACATCTGTTTTGAAACAATTAATCATCGATTACTTGTAAAGTGATCGACAAGGACAATTAAAAGACGTAAGCTTCGCGTAGTAACTGACATTACCTACTCGCGTAAGTACTCACACTTACAGTATTGAGATATGTTGACCTTAATCGTTTTTTAATTGACGGATCGCCAACCCCAAGTTAACCACGCACACAACGTCCTTTGACGGGCCTTTTGATTGTGACGTCATAATACAATGACGACATTATATTATGACGTCATAATCAAAAGGCCCGTCAAAACGACGTTGGGGGCGTGGCTAACTTGGACTGGCGATCCGTCAATTAGCTAAGTCTAGTTATTAAACTGTACTGTAGATTTATTTTATAAGCCTATAACTCCCTTCAACCGGGACATTAACTAATATATATTCTCTTTGAAGGATGCAAAGCATGTTTTATGAACTGTTAGAACAGCATTAGACAATTAATAGAGCGTCAGTCTAATAAACGCAATGTTCTATTTCAGCAGGCGGCGGATGTGGTTGTGTTCGTGGGAAATTGTCTTTACCTCTTGGCTTAACTACATTTGTTTCGAGTAGAGATTGGAAGATCAATTTCGGTTTCCACAATGTCTTCAAAACAGAAAACAGCAACAGCAAAGAAACATCGTTCTGATGCAGGGGCCTACATTAGTCGCCTTATATGATCATGCATCGGGATTAAATAAACAGGTGTCGTTTCCAATAGACATAGTGATATTGCCACCAATGGAATACTTAGAACCTCTATCTTATCCCATTATTATTGATCTGGATTTTTCAGTGGTGTCCTCTCCAGGCACCACTGTATATGGCAATGTTTAATCATCCTTGAGGTGGCCCTATCATCTAAATATGACCTAAGTTGTTGCGAGAATCACAACTCTTGACAAACATTAATGGTCAAATAGTATGACACTATGAATGAGCCGTTGGAAATCTAAACCCATAGCAAACAGAAAATGCAACATGAAGCACACACACTCATTCCCTCACACATCTGAGTAAGGCTCCCCAACGTTTTCCTGGTGGTTTATTGCGGTCATGGTACTCAAATCATCTATAAACGATTTGTCACTATGACCATGTCGAGATTATCGGGCCGCTGATCACTTAAGAAGGTCTAGGTGATGTAGTGGTAGGAACATTGAATACTACTTGGTGAGGCATTTGTTTGACGTATGTCGTGGGTTCGTGGTCCGGACAGTGCAAGAGACATGAACAATCTTCTTCGTGTGTTTTTATATTATTTAATCCGTAGTTCACGTAGGGGTCCAGATGAATTTAGCGATGAACAAGCCAGCTGATTGATTACTGTGGACTAAGCAATCCTCGCGATACATATTAAAAAGTAAATACAAAAAAAAGGAACAATAATAGGTGTGATAACTGACCAGTGGTGACAAGCACAAGATGTAAATAAACGTACCTATCGGTAACCATGACACAGGCAACTTGTGTACCCTTCGGACAAACAACCCTGCCGAATCATTATGAAACTCAACGAAAAACCCCAGGCCAACAGATCATGCAGATAACTTGGAACCTTATTCTACTGAACATAAACTGACGATTGAAATAAAACCATTTCTTGATCCCTTTCAGCTCTTGCCAAATTGACACATATTAACTACTGGCTGCCAACCTATTCTTGCTAAGTACATATGAACTCGTCCAACGCCAATAAAATGTCTGTTAAAAAGCATATTGATCATGAATAATATGTCAATCACACCATGTTGTTAATTACTACCTACAATGTCTACTTTATAACAGTATCATGTCAGAGGTGACCGTAAATAATGAATTTTATCGATATTAACAACTCAAAATAATTATGCATGCATGGCTTTCCCTTTATAAAAAGTCAACCTAGTAAATACGTGTTAAGCCATCTTTATCATCCGTAATTTGTACTTCTATAACAAAAACGTCAAGCCTTTTAATAGTTATACCCCTGGGAGTGTGACAATTTTTTCCTCATTGAACGAATATGGTTTTGTTTGGATTAAAGGTTGGAGCGTCCAATATTCATTGTAGGACGTGCCTCTATGTGTGTAATGAATGCATGTGTGCTGAAAGAGGAATGTCGGTGTATTTGTCTCCTTATGGTAGTGTGGAACTGATCCTAATTCGACTTGCGTGTTACCTTTCGTAGTATGTAGACCTACAACGTTCCATATCGAATTAGATATATAAGTTTGCATGACCTTCTTCAAAAAATCTATAGATAAATATCAAGTCATAATTGGTCCAAGCTTTTATGCCTAACCCTTCATCAGATCCTGTTTGCGGGCAAACTTCCTGTTTCCAATGACTGACATACAGCATAAGAATGCGGGCCATTCAATCCCTTGTAAAAGGCTAAGCCCGAAAGCTTTGGCCGTGAGTGATTGATGGTATTTATTTTATAACGTTCCCTTTATGAACATTATGCTAGACACTAAACCTACCCATACATTTCCATTTTTCCTATAATATGACGTTTCCGTTGCTTAATATCATATATTTACATTCGCTCCCATTGAAGCTGTGTAAACCGTCACTGCGTATACATTACCGTATACGCAGTGAGATTCCTTGGAGACCAGTGTTTCCTATTGATGACGTCATTTACATTGTGACGTCATAATGGTAACGTTGGAGATCCATCGCTGCTCGCAGGCTGTAGGCTGTTCATTTGTTTGG
>JAUMHH010059549.1:0-23192 GCA_032359455.1 Chlamys rubida
GGAAACCGGAGTACCCAGGGAAAACCCACGTGGTAGGGCAGGTGACCCTATACCTTTTCACGTCCGATCGGGGAATCAAACCTTGGACGCCTTCATGAAAGTGCGCTATCCACTGCACCACCCGACCACCCCAAAGGTACTGTATAGATACCAGCTGTCTAGACCACCTAGGCTACCATCTGTCTATAGATATGATATATGTAGAATAAATCATTCCCTGGTCAGACATTGAAAGGTACTGGGTTACCTGCCTGACCATGTGGGTTTTCTCTGTGTAACTCCGGTTTCCTCCCACATTAAGACCTCCAGGAGTGTTTAATTAAGTTGATAAAACTGGTTTCATAATATGTTATGAAATATATGAAGTTCCTAGATTATAGATAGGATAATGACCTGTGTTCTAGGACATCCTGTCTATTAGGGCTGCTGGCTGCCTTGACAATGTATAAGTTTAGCCCATCCAACTGTTGATACATCAACTTCACAACTAAACGCTTTCAAAAAAAAAGAAAATATTCTAGACGTTTTAAAAGTGACTTTAGTATTTCTTTTATGTAGACATTTCATTGGGGAGGTGGAACTAGAAGAATATCGTGAGACTTTCGGCCGTCTGGACTCGGAGAGCTTATCCATTGGCCTTCTAACAGGTAATCAGTTTGAGACTTTCGGCCGTCTGGACTCAGAGAACTTATCCATTGGCCTTCTAACAGGTAATCAGTTTACTTAGACTTTCGGCCGTCTGGACTCGGAGAGCTTATCCATTGGCCTTCTAACAGGTAATCAGTTTACTTAAGTTTATATCGAGAGACTTTCGGCCGTCTGGACTCGGAGAACTTATCCATTGGCCTTCTAACAGGTAATCAGTATGAGACTTTCGGCTGTCTGGACTAAGCGAACTTATCCATTGGCCTTCTAACAGGTAATCAGTACTCAGAGAGCTTATCCATTGGCCTTCTAACAGGTAATCAGTTTGAGACTTTCGGCCGTCTGGACTCGGAGAACTTATCCATTGGCCTTCTAACAGGTAATCAGTTTACTTAAGTTTTTCAAGACTAAAATTTCCTGGGTTTGAAGACTGACATAAAAGATGTATTTATGATAACTAATTCAACAAGATATGTACACACAAGCCTCTGAAGTAGGCTAGACATGGTACCTTCACATTTACTATGAACTAACCAAATTTAAAACCCAGCAGATCATTGCAAATATTTAGGTAAAACTATGGAATGACCTTTGATTTAGTTAACCTGCAACTGACATTACATGTACCTTTAAATCAATGCTAAGAAACCTTTTTCGACACTTGCAGAGAAAATTATTAGCCAGTACATATTACATTTTAATAACCTTTTACCTTAAATATGTCAACCTGCCGTGTCATTGTGTCCTGGAAGTGAACGGCAGACTGATATTTTGACCCTCAGGTGAAGAGAAATAAATTGTTATTCTCATGTTGAATGTAATTATAACCCCTGCTGAGCAATGGTCAGTTACTAAAAATAGAATATCTCCATCACACCCCTTGAAATCACTGAAGCGGCTTTATAACACGAGTGTGTGCAGAAATGGAATCTACTTTTATGTCGTGCATCATCATAGTACATGTAATATTAAGAAGTATGAGGATATTTCAATATAAGTAAATTTCACTGTTTAAAATGTAAAGCATGATCTGGAACTGAAAATCAATTGAAATTCAACTGAAAAGGCATGAGAAAAATAATTTGAAGGACTGTCTATATTTTCCAGTTGAATAACAGAGGAATCATTATATTACTGGTAAAATTCAACTAACACTGGAATTTCAATAGTTGAATACATTACATTCACATGATCGCTATTCTAATGATCATGTTTAAGAGCTCAGGATTATAAATCAACTTAATTTGATCCCTTTAGTGTCATCCCATTTTATGTAGAGTTACAGCTGGTCCCCCATATACATCAACTATTTGCATCGATGTCAAGTCTTTTAGTATACACATCCTTAACATGTTGCAATTGAAATAATAAAATACTGATTCAAAACATTATTTATCATATATATATATGTTTTGTCAGAAAACCAGGTAAAAAAAAATCAATTCTTTGAGTTGCTTCAATTGTTCAGTCATAAAATATACATACCTGCAAGTCTTGATTGCAACTGAGCTTTTCTTTACGAACGGAACAACTTTGGGAAATTTGCATGGAAAAGAAATTGTTTTTACATTTAAACTCCACATAATGTATAGTGTTTCCTGCTTGTCAGAATGAAAGTTTCAATTTAGAGAGCAATGAATATTTTTGATCTGGCTGTAGAGAGCAGTGTTAAAGCCTTCCTGAGTGACAAGGGTGTGTTAGAAGATGCTCTGTCCAAAATATGGTGAGTAACAATTACATTTTTTAAAGTCAACTTGAATTAAAATATTTCAAACGTAAGAAAGTTAAAAAAAAAAACAGGATGTCTTAGTGTTCATCCAGTCCTGTTTCTTGCTTTCTTGTAAAGTCTTTTCCTCCTAAAAATGTAAATCTTAAAATATCTCTGATCCCCAAAATGTAAATATTATATAAAAACACATGTATTCGCCTGATATTCGGATACTCAAAGTCTGAGGTAAAAATATAAACACACCATTTACCTTGATATTTGGATACCTGGTAGTTTGTGTGTGGGGCCTCTAAACTTCAAGATCACATATTTGAACTCTAACAATTATCATTTTAATAACTTTAATTTAAGGCATAAAAATCTCCATTTCTTAAGTTAGTATGTCATAACTGACCTCCTGTACTTTCATTACAGGCAGCTCTCTGATGTAGATGGGGACACATTCCTCAATGAAGACGAGTTCTGCATAGCCATGTATCTTGCAGATTTAGCATTGACACACAGAATGTTACCACCGGGACTTCCTCCAACTCTAAAGCCACCGTTTGGTGCAAAAGGTACATGTACACTTCATTTTCTTCTGCTCTTATGTACCACAGGATTCAGGAGCTGCTCATAACAAACGATTAAAAGATGATCCAATAATTATAAATAACCGTGTATAGAGGGTATTTAATAGTGTGCCCTTGAATACCATATACAGTATATCTGACGAGTATGGCAGAATACCGATGCACTAGTGAAAATTTTGGTATATTCTGCCTTATGAATAAACAAAAAACACCATCTTGATTGGTCAACACAGAATCAATATTATATCAATATCACATGTGAAGATACAACATTTCGTAACACTTCACTGCAATGAAGGTATACGTTTTTATCACATTGATAATTTCTGATAATGTAATAAATATTAATTTGTATTTCTCAAACTCTATTTTAAATGGGGAAAATTGTGTGATATGCTTGTGTACTTTTATTACATCTGGTTGTAATGAGTTTTTATAAAGACAGATATCATTTACTGGTGCTGTCCTTTAAGTTAAATTAGCTACAGTTTAATTTTCGCCTTTTTCGCCCTCTGTAAGGAGAATTTATCATTAGAGTGAGTATAAGTAAACAGCATAATTAACGTAGTAATTAAATGTGAAGGGTGAAAATTAACACTTGGTGAAAATTGATTTCATGGGAGAAGGGCGACATTTGGACTGGTATACAGTAGTCATATTGTGTGATTTTACCAACAAACGTCGTATTACAGAGAAGGAGGATTTACCGGAGGAGATCCTCCAGATGGACCAGCGATCCATACAGCTTTACAGAGAGTGTTTGGAGGAGGAAGAGGAGGCGGACTATCATATACGGGTGATTGTGATCGGTCAAACAGGGGTTGGTAAGACGACACTCACTCGCAATCTTCTGAGACTGCCACAAATCAAACCTCCGGAGAAAATAATGAGTACTGACGGAGTTGATATCCACAACAGATTTGTGTGCCTCCACGATAATAGCTGGATCACCGATGACACTGGTATATCATTATTAACTCTGGTAACACTAAATAAGATTAAAACTCGCAACAAAATTTCTTTCGGATTCAATAGGTGAAGTGATGTGACCTTTAAAAAACATTTTAAGTGTTTACATTCAAAAGCTGACATAAAGCTTTCATTTCATTTAATTTAATTTCAGAAATTTGAAGTGTATTTGGTTTCCAATGAATGTATTGAAAGGACATTTTTCTTTTCCCCAGAAATACAAAAAGCAAGTAACTCCCATGACGCAAAACTGATCAAGTTATTCCGGAGCTCCACTTCTCTTGAAAATAAAATATCAGCTATTTCTGGGGAGGTAGATCCAAAGACTGCGGATGATCATGACAACTCCGGGGATGAATCATCGGACCAGACATTTACCACAAAAGGAAACGCTTCAAAATCTGATGATGTCAGCTTCAGTCTTGATGAATCTGACAATGATGCTCCTACAAAGATGGGCACTGAAGCTTTCTCCCCTTCACAAATCTTCACCAGAACAGATTCATTCTTGTCATGCAAAGAGTTTTTGCAAACGGTTCGTGCATTTGAGAAAGCAAAATTAGAGCGTAGTGCTCCTGCCAGCGATCAAGGTCAGACAGGAGGTCAGACAGGAGACGATCCTTTCCTGAAGACCGTGAGAGATCTGGTCATGTCTCAGAAAGCTTCCATAGCAGATCTCGACGATATGGTAAGTATATATATATACCTTTGATTAAAATGAAGTAGTACATAAAATTTTAAAAACAACGCAAGCTCTCCTATTTCCTCTGAACATTCCGGGCCCTTGTCTTCAATGGTGGTAATGTTAATCTCTGTGATTAATGCAAATTTGCTTTTTCTTGTATCTCAAAAATACGTTAATTACTTGATTTAAAACTTTCAAGACCGTAACTATGTTACCAAAGTAAGTTTTTACGAGTGCCTGAGTACCCGAATACGGGTTGGGTTTTTTTGGAACAAGGTTACATAAATGTGTACCCAGGTACCTGT
This sequence comes from Chlamys rubida, assembly GCA_032359455.1. Classification (NCBI taxonomy): domain Eukaryota; kingdom Metazoa; phylum Mollusca; class Bivalvia; order Pectinida; family Pectinidae; genus Chlamys; species Chlamys rubida. Next base: position 4,906 of record JAUMHH010059549.1, read on the forward strand.
CAAAATAGGAAACTGTCTATCATCCATATCAATTGCAACTAACACAAAGAATGAAAAATAGTCAATGTATTCAGACATGTGTTTTATTTTCACTCAACAGGGACATCATCTAATTTTATTGCAACATGTTCCCATGCAACATTAATATTGTTTTCATTTTGGTTTCTCATGACAGCAATTTTTTCCTCAGAAAACACATAACTACATTGTATTTTATTCACTCTGTGTGTAGTGTGCTCGTCCTGCTTCCTGTTGCACATGTGCAGTTCATATGTTTACATGCTGATAAGCTCGGCAGAAAATGTTACAGCAATATGTTTGTTACCTAGCATGCGAGTGTTTATTTATCGTTTTACAGTTTAAAAACAGTTCAGTTTATACAGGAATTAAAATGATTCGCTCGTCAACAAAGCAATAAAGCACACATATTGCAAATTTTATAATACATGTTTCTCCTCTGATAGAACCCTGTCAATAACGGTGAAACTTTGTGTGGGTCAAATTTATCAAGTACCCAGGTTCGGGTATCAAATTTTGGGTACCTGGGGACCGAAATTCTGTACCTGTGACAGCTTTATGCGAAATTACAAGTTTTTACACAGTACATTGACGGAATTATTACAGGTTGTTGAAAAATGGTATTAAACATTGATTGAACTTATCACCTATTGAAAAACTAGGCCCTGATCCTGTAACTGTGAGTGGAGCTATGTGAATGTGTTATCATAGTTCACCCTGATCCTGTAACTGTGAGTGGAGCTATGTGAATGTGTTATCATAGTTCGCCCTGATCCTGTAACTGTGAGTGGAGCTATGTGAATGTGTTATCATAGTTCGCCCTGATCCTGTAACTGTGAGTGGAGCTATGTGAATGTGTTATCATAGTTCGCCCTGATCCTGTAACTGTGAGTGGAACTATGTGAATGTGTTATCATAGTTCAGGTTTAGTTTCAACATTCAGTCAATGTAAAATCAGAAGAATTTTTTCAATAAAAGAATTATTTAACCAAAACAGAAATTATCAGGAAAATATTCAGGATTCTTAAAAAAATAAAATAAAATAATAAAGGAAAGTGTAATGTAGGTGTCCCATAGCAAAAAGAAGTTTGTAAGACTTGGATATATACTGTATGACTAATGTATTTTGTTTGCAGAACTATGGAGAGTTGTCCGTATGGGACTTTGCAGGACAGTTTGTATTCTACACGACCCACCACACATTCCTGACCCCCAGGGCTGTGTATCTACTGGTCACCAGGCTTGACCAAAGCCTCACTGACATTGTAGACAATGACCAATGCTTTTTAGATGCCACTGGCTGCAAAGAAATGAAAATTGGAGGCGAGTATTACAACTAGAAAATTAATATTTAATGTTGCACACAGACTATACTTCTGCAACCAATTCACATACATTGTATGAGTAATATATTATTACCATGTCACTTTACTGTTGTAAGGTGGCCATTTTGGATTTTAATAGTTAAAATTTGTTACCACTATTTCTCACTAGTTTGGAGCTTCAGGGGTCTTTCTCAAATTTCACAAGTTGTTTCCCTTAGAGCTTTCCTTGTTGAGATTGACCAAAAGAAGATGGCTGCTGGGTGTTCATTGTAGATTTCTTGGGGCCAGGGTTGTGCAAAATAAACAAAAAAGAATTAATTTTTGAGACTGATCAAAACATTAAGATGGCAACCAGCTGATGTCCATCGTAGATTTCAGAAGTTAAAGTTTGTTATGGCTTTTTGAAAGGTGAATTGATTCAAGTTTCACAGGTTCCTCTGGCTTTGTATTACAATGTATTAATTATAAGTCCTTGTTTTGTATAACAGATTTGGTGTCGTACTGGATGAACTCTGTCCACACATACAGCCATAGTGTTGATCATCTGCCACCTGTGATACTTGTTGGAACACACCTGGACAAGGTTGAGGTACTGTAATTTGATTGCTCCCTTATATAAACCATGTTAACCACAGCATTCCTCAGTCTGTTTGTTGAGCAATTGTATATGTTATGGCATGGTCAGTTTCCTGAAGTAACTAAAGCTAGAAAGAGCAGATTTAAACTAGGGCAACATTTTCTTTGGACATATAGTATACAGTATATAAATTAAATTCTATAAGATTCATATTGCAGTTTATTTATTTATTTTTGTGTTAAGTTTTTGAGATAATGAGCAAAATATTCAACCAATTTCAACAAAGTTTGTATCATTTTTAGCTCACCTGGCACGAAGTGCCTGTGAGCTTATAGTATGGTGTGTTGTCCGTCAACGTTTTCTTTAAACATCTTCTTCTTAAGACTTGGAGGACCTAGGGTCATGATATTTGGCCACTAGGTATCTGGGACAGAGTGTTATAAAGTTTCCACGTATAAATGATGATATTTTGTTGTATAACTGTTTACAGTAACAGTAACTGGACACAAGCAAAGCTCATGAAAGCCCCATCCTTACAAAGATAAACAATGTATAAACTGTACATATCATATTGATAGTAGATGTTGTTTTCCTTTCTAAACGTGTCCATAGCCTCTTTGACTGTTCTTATCCAACTAATTGTATTTCTTATCATGCACCTGGACGAAATCTTGACATCGTACGATAAATTTAGTTTACAGCTCATTTTGCAGACTTAATGTTTCATGAGAAACCAAAGATATTTTAACTTTATCATGTATACTTATAATTTAGATATTATGTGCCACGCTGTCAAGTTTTAAGAAACAACTGAAAAATGTACTTTTTAAGCCTCTTTTTGTTCAACATTTATTGTTGTTATTGCTTATAGCTATATCGTATGTGTTGTTATCAATTCTTTTACTCGACCTAAGGGTCTGTTGAATTGAAATAAATAAATAGATATATTAGAGGAAGAAGGTGAACAAATTATCAACATTTTGTAGATATTTCATTCCCGATTTCAAGAATCAAGAAATCAATTTTAGTTGGGCAGACTAAAGTGCATAACCTAAGCCATTACATTAGTTTATATTGATGTAATTATGTCTCTTCTGTTTCAAGGGAGACACTGAAAAAAAGACAAAATCCTACTTCGAAGAACTAAGGAAATCTCTGTTGAATAAGCCCACTTCTCGTCACCTGATTGACAGAGACTACACTGTTTCAAGCACACCTGATGAACAGGAAATTGAAAGCCTTCGACAGAAAATTGTCGAACTTGCATCCAAGCAAAAATACTGGGGAGAAAAGATTCCGGCCAGATGGATTGCTCTGGAAAAAACACTGATGGAACAAAAACTTAAAGGGGTCAGTATTATGTCCTACGAAGAGGTTGTAGAGCTAGACAAGAGTACTGGAGTTCCAATCAATGACAAGGAGAAACTAGATCTGTTCCTCCGATTCCAGCATGCCATAGGGAATATGATCTACTTCAGTGAAGGTTGTCTGCGGGATCACATAGTTCTCAACCCACAGTGGCTGATAGACGCATTCAAATGTATCATCACAGCCCGACAATTCTGCATCCAGAACCCAGCTCTGACACAGCACTGGGATGACCTCAACAGCACTGGCAGGCTTCATCAGTGCATGGTGGAGGGAATTTTCAGAAAGGAGGACAGATTCTGTCTACACAAGGTGCATATACTGGGTCTGATGGAACGTCTTGACATCATAAGTCGCCCCTTTGTGTACCAAGATGCTGACACAAGTCATCCAACATTGCAAGAATTCTACTTTGTGCCATCATTGCTACAAGGCAAACTTACAGAATGCCAAATGAACAACTTTGTTCATGACACGACCAGAACCCCGTTCTTGTGTTATGTCTTCAAGAACAATTTTCTGCCACCTGCTGTGTTCCATCGTCTCCTTGCTGCCTGTCTGTCCAAATACCCAGTCGCTAAACAGGGATCCCAGTTCCTGATGTTCTGTGGATGTGGGATCTTCGATTTGAATGGTGGCCTGACACGTCTAGTGGTGACGTTTTATGACAACATCATCCAAATAGGGCTTTTCAGATTCAGTAAAGAAAGATGTGCACCAGAATCTTCTATGTGTGTTTCTGTCCGAAAGTTTGTGACGGAGACCTTGAAGCGTGTTCTTGGCCGATACTGCATGAACCTGCCGTTCACACTGAGTTTGAAATGTGAGGAAGGTCGCCTGCTGTCACATGAGGGCATGCTGTCTGTGAAGGATCTGACATCAGGCGGGGAAGAGGTGGCGTGTCATGGCCATGACAGAAGCCACACCATCAACAGACAGCGCCACCTACAAGCATGGTACCCTGATGAGGTATCTATATAACCCTGCTAATTAAAACAGATTTACTCTGATTAAAACTGCTAACCCATAATCTATACATACATACAACCCATATTTCTAAACATTTTCTCCAGGTTGGTAAGTTCAATTTTCATTATCTATAAAACCCAGTTACATGTATCTCATAAATCTGAGTGTATCATATCAAACTTTCACCTTAACAAAATAGTAATAACATATGATTTCCTTGAATAGCATGTGTTATAAACCAGGTAGTACTGCCCTGTTTTATTTTTGCCCTTAAACAAAAGAACAAATTCAACATTGCAAAAATTGTGATTGATATACAGTAAAACCTTATTATACTGCCACCATTTGTTCAGAGAATATTTGCGGTATAAAGGGATTTGGCAATAAATTGAGGGAAAGACATAAAGGAATTCTTAAGAAAAGGTGAAAAACGGACCTTGAATTATGTTGGCGATATGTGAGGCGGCATATGAAAAGAGGGGCATTATATCAAGGTTTTGTCACTATATTAATGTAGTTTTATAATAAAGGGAGGCGAAATCATTAATTCCATACACATTTAATATAAATTAAAAATATTAGTTATGTTTTGTCACCAAGTCCATTGATGTTAGATAACTCCAGTGCCAACAGCATCTCATTTTATATTCGGAATAATAGAAAAATTATATAGAATAGCTAGCTATATAGGACAATGGAAGTCTGGGGCTTTATTCCGTACTCATTTTTAGTTTTATCCTGCTCAAACATTAGGCTAAAAATTTAAAATTGGCCTTAAAATTAAATCACACTAACATTTTTGTTACAGACACAACTGTTAATGTCACTGACACTAATGATTACGGTAGATACTTTTGTTCTTAATCCTGAAGATAATTTCTCTACCATAGTAGACCCTGAATTATTATTCTACATTGTTGTATCTGGAATATTAATTATATTTAAATAAATAAACCTTTAATGATTAAACATAAAATTATTTCTTTGTAGATATCAGCGACAGACATCAATCCAGAAAGCAAAGGTAAGATTTTCAAATTAATAAATGATGTCACAAATTTGCTTGTAGCCTCGAAATAGCACAACTTCTATTTTGTTAAATAAAAGCCGTTTTTTTTGTGAATTTAGTAACAAATCTATTAACATATAGTTAAATATAATTTGAACTTATTGAAAAAAAGTTGTATTGAGCATTCAGAGTTAATTTGCAGAAGCATGATTAGAATCACATTCCTGTTTTGCATGGTAAGAGTTAACGTTGTGTTACTGTACCATGTCCAGAGGCACTCTGCCTGTTCCATCCTGATCCATTGTCATCAATCTCATCAACATTGGCTTTAATGAAGCATTTGTAAGTGTTAAGTATGACATGGATGAAGTGACCTATTGCTATCCGTCTTTGTCCGTCGTCGTGCGTCGTCCGTTAACAATTTACATTTTCAACTTAAGCTGAAATACTGTCAGAGGGATTTCATTGATACTTCATGGGAATGTTACTGACACCTCCCTGACCAAGTGTTGTTATTTTTCGGGTCGATCAGAAATCCAATATGGCCACCACGGCCGCCATTTTGAAAAACCATTTCAAACTTAAAGTCAAGTTCTGCTGGGCCAATTAAACTGAAACTTGGTAGTAATGATCGACTCATGGTCCTGACAAAGTGGTTTTTTCGGGTCAATGAGAAATCCACTATGGCCGCCATTTTGAAAAAATATTTCAAACTTAAAGTCAAGTTCTACTGGGCCGATTGAACTGAAAGTTTGTAGGAATGATCGACTCATGGTCCTGAAAAAGTGTTGTTATTTTTCGCGTCGATCAGAAATCCAGTATGGCCACCACAGCCGCTATTTTGAAAGTAACTATTTGAAACTTAAAAACAAGTTCTAATAGGCTGATTTAACTGAAACTCGGTCTAGGATTGATCAGCTCATGGTCCTGACAAACTTAAGTTAACGTTATACTTACTATTTTTTACTCAAATTGGTACATATTTCAACAACAAAAATATATACTGTAGGACTCGGGTGACCGTTAAGGCCCATGGGCCTCTTGTTATGTTTATAAAGTTATTTGTTAATAAGTTGAGATTATAAACTGTATTCATGCAATCAGCTTGGTTCATTATTTCACAAATACAAATATGTCAAAAATACTTTTTTGAGATGTTGAGACTACCAAATTGAGGAATGATGATTTGTCTTCCATCTCAAATACCAGTGTTCATTGCACGATTTTTGTAGCTAATCAGATGAGTTTCCTTCCATGACCTACTATTGTTGACAGAACATCTGCCATTGCTAGGTGAGAAATCCTGACCTATCAAAATGGTTTAGTTATATAAATTGGAAGAATATGATATTCATGTGCTAAACCATTTGGTAGTAATTTCTGCATGCATGAGTGCAATGTTCATTGCTGGAAGGTCATGGATACACAATGTACCCGGAAGGTCATGGATACACAATGTACCCGGAAGGTCATGGATACACAATGTACCCTATTTCACTTTCGAAATGGGGCGAACTTCATACAAAGAAAGAAGTAAAATAGTTATTGGCATGAAGGGCCATAACCTGTAAAATATGTTGAACAAGAGATCAGCTTTTCTCCCATATTTGACTGAATTGTCTCCCTTTTACCTGTTCAAGATTTGTCACCTCCTAGGGTATGACAGATTGTAAACAGAAAGAAGCAATACCACGACATCACAGGCACCATCAGATATGACATCGTAATCAGCTCTTGACGGGAGAGGTCATGTGTAATCAGGATAACAAACAGATTACAAATGATGAAACTAGTGTTTTTAAACATAGTATTGGAATGAAGAGAGAAAAGTAATCATCCCCTGCCTTGGGGTGTAGCAGAGAAGTCTCCAACCTTCAGGGTGATTATTTGGTTGCCTATCCCGGGGTTGGAATTTTCTCTGTCACACACTCGAGGTAGGGCAAGGTTCTATTGATCACCAGACAAAATAGTGTTTCCATCACTAGCAACAGCAACATATACAAATTCAACACATATCAATTCATAACTTTATTAATTTCTTCATAGGATAAAAGATCATGGAAAAATATGTCACAGTTATACTATTCAACAGTTAAACATTAACAGGTAAATATCTAAGGGACAAAAAATATGTCACAGTTATACTATTCAACCGTTAAACATTAACAGGTAAATATCTAAGGGACAAGAATCATGAGACACTTTTCATTACACCAAAAACACCAGTTTCTGTTCTTTACTCCTTTTGACCGATTTTGTGTGTGTTTTAAGTCACATGTGCCATTTATGGATACAATTACAGAAGTTAGGAGTGTTGCTTGCGTATCAACGGATGTATTTGTCATAATTGTCATTATTCTGAAAATCTGAAGTTAATAAATAGTGTCATTTTACTGCACAGTTTCAAGATCATGTCTTCCTGCAGTGTGGTTACCAGCAAGTAAGCACAAAGTAATCCAACAGGTTTATTGTCAATCTTTAAGATGATGGTACAAATCACCATTTTTACTAACAGTTGCGAAAATAAGCACACAAGGTTAGTTATTTTTACACCAAAATGAACAGTAAAACATGTTTTGAGGAACCACAGGGGACATGTCAATGTAGATGTTCATGAAACAATTTCTTGCAAATCGAAAATAACCTCCATCTTTAAGCAAGAATTCATAACAAGTGTGTCTGTGGTAACCCTGTTTTACTGTAACCTTTGGTAGCCTGGTTTATAACCAGCGGTAACCTTTGGTAGCCTGGTTTATAACCATGTTTTACTGTAACCTTTGGTAGCCTGGTTTATAACCAGCGGTAACCTTTGGTAGCCTGGTTTATAACCAGCGATAACCATGTTTTACTGTAACCTTTGGTAGCCTGGTTTATAACCAGCGGTAACCATGTTTTACTGTATCCTATCGTATTTCTGTGAGAACCATTCACTGTTCTTAATCCCACCAATCTTTCCTTGTGTGCTTTCAATTTTTCTTTTTTGAGGAGGTAAGTTTTTGTGATCCCACTCATGTCCACAATATTTTCTGCTTTCCTGGAAATCCCTAATATCAATTATAAGTACAACTAATACATGTATATCTGGAGTATCTGTCATAATTTGCAGTAATTTGATTTTGTTCTTTTGTAATTAAAGATATGAACTACTGTAAATGTAGATTTATAAATAATATCAAAACAATGTAATAGTATTATCAAATTCTGTCTTGTAATGTGTCATTCTGGTGTACTTGGCAAGTATCAAAAATGTTTTATGACAGGTCTGGAAACAAACAACATGTTTATATCTTTATAAAACATTATTTCACAACTTTGGGTCAAGCTCGGTATAGAAATTAACGCTTTTCATAACTTGTTGATTTAGCACAAGGGTAAATATCAAATATCATTCCAACAAGAAAACACTTCATACGAGGACCAGGTTCACTTCAATATTAACATAACAACAAAGGTCACTATTAAACACGAAACTTATTCACATTCTTTTAATGTAGCACTAACTTTTTATAAATTTACATGGTCTGATGTCATTGTAAATATCAACAGTGGTTCAAGTACTTGATACCGGGAAATTTTCACTATAATGTAATTTTCGCCTTTTTCAACCTCCGCAACGAGGGCGAATTAATCATTACAGCGAAAACAGAGAGACAACATAGTACACATAGTGATTTTTTGTGAAGAGCGAAATTTACACTTAACAAGCAAATTCATGGAATTTATATCCCCTGCTTGCAGGACATATTGTAGGTTAACATGATTGAGGTTAGGTTTAAACATGGGAGTATCGTGCTGTTGAGACATAATGTATAGCTTGAAACTTGAAGAAAAAAAATAGCCCTATATCTCATTAATTATCCGTAAATATGCACAAATCACATCGGTTGGCAAACTCAGCATGAGTCGGATGTGGTTGAAACATCTGAACATTATCTACAGCAATTATCACACGAAAACCAAAGATGCCCGAGATGAGTGGAAAGACAGAGGAACACAAAAATTGTTATAAAGTTTGGTCATCGAACTTGGTCGAGCCCTTAAGGCAATTAACCCTGTGACCAAGTCTGAAGAAAATTGGCTAACATTTGTTGTAGTTATTGCACGGAAACCAAGCGAGGCAGATAATGACGTTTTTCATTCAAGGGGCCATAACTCTGCCAAATGGGGTCCGCTAAAAGTGGTCATCGAACTTGGCCAAGCCCTTAAGGCATTTAACCCTGTGACCAAGTTTAAAGAAAATCGGTTAATATTTGTTGTAGTTATTGCACGGAAACGAAGTGTGACGGACGGACAGACAGACAGACGAACAAACCCAAATTAATATCCCCCGTTTCGGTGAAAGCGGGGGATAAAAAAAAATAGGTAATGGAAGAAGGGCAAAAGTTTGACAGGGCCAACATTTCCTGGTATACAGTAGAAATTCACAACACTGTTACTGAACAAGGATGTTACAGTTTCTTCTTAGCTTCTAGATAGACAAATCTAGGTACAGAAACACTGGTAAATAATTACTCATTAGACAATGGTAAATCACAATTATTGGGGTACAGCATGGCCAACGGATATTTTCTTTTCATAATGGGAGTTTTAAGAATTTATTTTTCTTAAAATATTAAAAACTTCTTGATCCGCCAATTAAAAATATATACCAGTACATGTACATATAAAACGTCTGATAAATGTTTCAGATTTGTTCTCCTCAGACATCTCGATAACGTCACAATATCTATACTAGAACGATATGATAAAGGTGGGTATAAAAATCAACACTAATACCTACACCACATGAGGTAACTGTGGCACTATATGGATAAACAGCCCAGTGATTGTGCGTGTTGAGCTATTGTCTAAAGGTGTAATGGTGGCAGACCTAGCTATCATAGTCTATAGGCACAAAAGGTTGGTTGCATTGAGCATAAACCACATAACAGATGGACATAAGGGCACTATCCTGTCGATAAGACACATTCTATGTAGTTTTTCAAATTCAACTTCCACAAATATTTCTTATCGTCGGAGTGGAAAACAATTTTCAAAACTAAAAAATATTTTCAATACATGTATATTACTTATTGTTCTGTATATTATTTCAATATTTTGACATCTCCCTCACATATTCTTTTCCCTGTATCTTTCCAAGGTGTTTCTAACCTGATATTTTTTATTACACTTTCAAAGATACACCTTTCAGGTATTTCCTGCCATCACAGCACTGATTATAAGTGACCTGTTCTATACCACACAGTTACTCTCTAAATATACTTCTCACATCTCATCGGAATTTTAAAAAAAAAGAAATTTTGACATTTCCAAGAGTGATTCTGATGACTCCTGAACATCTTGTTATTGTTCATAACTGGTTGCTTTGAAAACAATCCTGCACCATCATAAATACATCTGCATTGTATTGACTGTAATTATTTATAAAAGCATTTGACAATAAATTAACTCTCTAGTACATGATAAAATACAGCTAAATCACATGTTTAAATTGAGATGATCTCCTGTTTCTTAATTGACAATTTTCATTATTTTCTTTTATACATATTTATTTTACAAATGTAAGTATATATATTTGAAATATTCTCATGAGGAGATTATTAAATCCGATTGTTGCAAATATATTCTTAAGAAAGATTACTTTTATCATTTTACCCTATTTCATTTCTCAATTTTGTGAAATATTTCCTTTGTTGCAGCATGTCTATTCCAGTGTAATGGTTATACGTTTGAATTCACTATATAAATCTTGATCTAGCCTAACTCATGTAGATATTGTATCAATAACATGGTAATTAAAGACTTCATATAATATAGGTAAAAGGTGGTCTCTGCCTAAATAATCAAAGTATAAAATTACATTTGATTAAGTATGTATTCAGACTATCATTATAATCTATATTTATCAATTAAATAAGTGGGTCTGAATCACTCACCTGGTTATATTGACCTATAAACAGGAAATCCAAAAAATAACCGGTCCCCTGACTTGAACATGTCTCCAACGTCCTTGTTTTAGATGTGGTTATTATGTGAAAAACTAAGGTACATATATTTTGTCACAATATGGACACATAACAAGTTGGTGTGGCTTCATTTAGGCCCTTGGTGATCAGTCTACATTTCAAAAACATTTACAACTTATCAAATTTGGGTCCCACCTCACAAACAAACAATCATGAGTTCCCTTGTCCCAAAGATGGTTCTGATCAAATGTTGATACATGTATATGTTCATTACCTTAAAAACAAACTTATTCAAGCAAAAATGTCGGACAGAGGGACAACAGACACTGCATCATGACATAAGCTTACAGGTCCTTTGGACCTGATGAGCTAAAAATGTAAATTTATTTAATATCATGTCATTGGGTACTAATATCATAAGGTATTCATTCTCCACATTAAAATAAAAGTATGATTAGTGCCAATATCACAGCAAAGGCTTTATCAATCATTTGTTGAAAAATCTCCAAATTAAAATGGTAAATAATTTGGGAGTTATTTAAGTTTATATGATTATTATGTTAATACATTTTGAAATGGAATTCAACTTTGGATAATTCGACAAAATATACAGTCACAATCCTGCATCAAAACTATAATTTACAAACATGAATATCATTGATATTGACATGAATTGTGAAGGTTTATCTACCAATCAGATTGAGAAGTTTTTTCATGCTACATGTACAACTTTTTAATAATTTGGATAGGTGCCTTCATAAATGGGTACATTTTAATAAATAACTTGCATGATCATGAACTAATTAATAGTAAATTGCCCATATATTTAAAGGCTTTAAAGTAATACGTAAAATGTTTGAATACAAATTTGTATAAATAAGGATAAATTATAATTTGTATGTTGATATAAAGATGAAATCGGCTTCCACAATCTAATGGGTTAAAGTGTGACATTCATTATAGTCTTTCTGATTACACAATCTAATGGGTTCTGTTAAAGTGTGACATTCATTATATTCTTTCTGATTACATATATCTAATGTACCTACATTAGAAAAAAAGATATTTTCGTTCTTCGGCTGGTTAACCAACTCTGTAGTAACAATACCTTTAATTAAAATCTCCACCCTTTTTGAATATTTAAAGATATGGGCAATATTTTGAGCTGGGTGTTTCTTTGTGATAATAGATTATCTGGAATTAAAAAGGACAAATCCAAACCATGAACCATGAAGTATATAAAGGGCAATAAGTCTATTTATCTATTGCAACTAATACTTAAACAATAAAATAAGAAATGTTCATATGTCTTTAAAATATATTTCTTGTTTTTGTATAATATTGTAATTCTCTATCTATACAGGTATTTTATAAACACATATCATGCTGTAAGTGTAATTCTATCATAAATGTAAGTTTAAAGGTTGATCATAGTTTTGAATATATGGTACATGTCTCTACTGATGATAGTTATGTATAAGTCAAATGGACAATTTAGTCGGGCTACAATTCTTCATACAAAATGTGGAATTCAAATCTTTGCTTTCAAAAAAACTATAAATGAATTGGTTTAGATACAAAGGCATTGTTTTAGAAATAACACTATCACCATTAGTGAATACGGTTTGGTTTTATGACGTAACTTGTCAGGCCATGCATGCAAACTACATATAAAATATATATAAATGAAACTACTAGATCATGCAATAAAAAATCACTGTTAAAATTGGTCTAAAAGATAAACCTGTTATGTATAAAACACTAACATGAATTGTGTTGACACTTTGATTACAAAATGTAGTACATGTGTAGATTTTATTCTGATAGCCTGTGAAATGTATAAGATATCATATGGTGTAGTAGCTACTATAAACAATGTATACCTTTAGTGGTATCAGCTTATATTGGGGGGAAAAAGAAAACAATTTGAAGAAGGATAAACTGAAGCTGTATTTTATCGACTTGAGGTATTTAATATGATTTCCAGAAAAACTACAAATTACTAAAATTAGAAAATTAAAGAATACAGCCCTACTTGCTATTAGTCATACATGTAACCCTACTTCTTAGTGACAGCTTTTATAAGACAACAAAATAAAGGATTAAAAACAAACATAAACTTAAAACAACAAATAACGTTATTAATAATATATGGATAGATTTGTGTTTAGTTATCTCCCTTATATCGATTTTACCTTTTTATCTAAAACTCAAAAATACCCGAGAGATGACATGATTATTATGTATATTTTTAATATTAATTAGTCAGTTTAATTATGAAGTTTATTAAATAATTAAAATTATGAAGTCCAAATTATGAGTCTAATATTAGTGTATTTTATATATTTCCAGACTTTGGTTAAAGGTCACAGTACGTAATGTGGCATAGCATAATATCCTTAATAATTCAGGATTACAAGCAAACTTAATAAAAGTTACAATTTAAGCACATGTGGTAAATATTTAAATTCAACAAAGGTACAAACATTATCAGACCAGTTACTTTGCATATTTAACAAATTGCAATCAACCAATACAAAACCTGGACACACACTAGTTTGTAATACAAATCACAGCTCTGTCCAATACATGCATTCCTAAGTATATACACACGACATGTATGGAAACATCTCAAAATATATTACTGGTACAATGGTACGACTAAACCAATCACAATGGATACAATAGGAAGAGCTCTATTTTACCCTGACTAACAAAAGAACAATACAAGGATTACAAAATGTCACCAAATTCATGCTTATGAAAATCTCATCTCATTCCTATCCAAAAAATAGAAAATTTGAGATGTATTCAATATGTTATTGTACATACGATAATTTTACCTTCTGTTCTATTTGTCAATGGCTTTAAGAAAAGAAAAGTAAGTGAAATGTAAGAACATCTCTCAAAGAAGGGCTGGTAAACACAAGCGAAAATAAACAAATTGGTTGAGCATCTGAACATATGTATATGTTGTCTTGTATTGGGTATTTTCCTAAGTTAGTTAATCTGAGACACATATAATATATATTAATAGCTAATTCTAGATCTTTCTTAAAGACAAAACAATTGCAACAATATGCGTCCACATGTATGTCTGAAAAACACTGAAATAAAAGTCAATGTTATCACAACAGTAAGAGGAAATGATGACTAGAAACTTGAGAAGCACTACTAGATTAACACTAACTTTGTGATCAGCACAATTATTAAGCAAATTGATCACATTTCTGTTTTGGCATCAAATACATTATCAGAAACACTTTATGATTAAAAAGTCTGAGCTCATCTTAAACTACAATAACAGCCTGAAAGTTGGTGTATTGGTTCTGTACAAGTAGACTGATCTATTTAATAATCACATTTGTGTCTAAATTGTTTGTCTTTTAACTATATCAAAAATTGACTATCAGCTGCAGGTAATAATGTTAAGGACCAAATCTAGTAGTAGATGAACGTATAGTACATGTCCTTCTATTGTTACCACCATTTTTCACCCAAACACATCAGCTTCATATTAATTTCAGAGTAAAGTGGCCGTAAAGCTATTTGGTACTCCAGGGTTTTATGTAGTTTTGGTCATCATGAACTTATATAATCTTTTTTAAACTATGGAAACTATGGGTTTTTCCATTCATATGGAGTTTTTAGGCTAGAACAGTTTGTTACAACATCCTTTCCTTTAATTGAGGAAGCACACAAGCGGCTGGCGGATTACCAATGTCTAGAACATACCTTCACTATAAATAGTCATCATCAACAACAACATTTGATAACAATGATGGCACTTTGTAGTGAATTGATTTTAACACATAAATAAAATCAATGTCTTTGTCATCATTGCAGAGACAGTCTGTGCATTTTTAAAAAAAAGAAAACATCATGATTATAAATATAAAGTACAACTTTTTACTACAAATTTGATTTTGCTTCTAAAATAACTGGTACCCTTGACTTTTTGGCTTTATTATGAAAAAGAGCTATTCAGAATTATGTACAAAACCTGTCACCCTAGTTTTAGACAAAACACGTCACCCTAGTTTTAAACAAATGCAATCATTTCTTTATGCATAAAATGAGAAGATATTTATAACAAAATTTGTGAAATGAAGATTGCTTTCAGAAAATGTCTAACGAAATTGGAGAGTCAGAAAGTTTTAAAAAAATCATGCAATGATTACAGAACAAATTTTTAAATTTTCGGAAAGAATTACAAGGTTGAGTTGTTCAATCATTGATCAACTGAACAAGGTACATGTACTAACAAAAATGTTCAAAACAGTTCCTGGCAAAAATGTACAAATATACTGTTTTCGTATTTCTTGTTTGCAGTTTTCTTGAATCTGTGTACATGTTATGTGTACAATATTTGAATACATTGTACACAACAGGACAGTTTTACTTTACTGTCGCTGTAATTAATCTAATCGGACTCAACACTAGGACCCAGTACATATACATAGGATGACTTGTACATCTAAGGCCAAATGAAATAACAACAGTTTCTCAGGCACCAACACATGCATTTTTGAGATTTTACAGACAGTTAACGAAACAAAAAACATTGACAAAGGACGGACTACATAAAACAGCATAGGAATGTTCCAATGTCACAAAATAAATACCAAGATTTCTTACAACAGAATACTTGAATTAGAGTGCATGCAGTACACACAGTAGTTCTTTTCAGAAACTATGTTTGTAAAAACAAAATGATTCAAATCACAAGAGGTAGGAACAGTTCTAAGCCTTGTACCAATTAAAAGTACAGTATACACAACTGAAAATGCCATTATCAATGAGGAAAAACAAACATTGCACAAACCCTATTTACAGACATGGCAGCACTACAGAATGAGTAGAAATTATCCAAAATAGATTAAAAACTGTAAACTAAATATACATTCAACATGCCATTAAAAGAAAATTACAAACTGAAGCTATCACAACACATGTATAGCCTTTAGATTCAACATGCCTTCCAAAAACAATCACCAAGATAAGTACAACTTTGTCATGGAAATGTGTCTTTTAAAATCATGGGAAAAATTGAAAATTAGCCCTACAGAGGTATGTTATTGTAATATTTGAAATCTTATTTGATCTATCAGACCAAATATTGTAATTCCTTTCAGCTGCTGCTGTGTGTGAAGATGTCACTCATTGAAGCTTGATGTACCTGTAATGTTGGCCAACTTACACTGATTTGTCCCTGAGGTGTACATCAAACTGGACATACCTCCAGAGAGTTCTTTTTGATGGGAAATAAAAGAATTTGACCAAAAGGGTTTCCAGTTACAGTGAAAAACCCAAACCAGAGGATTAACCCAGATAAATGTATAAAAAAAATTCTTTGCATATTAGCTTCCTCTTGATGTTAAGATATCCCAAGCTTTGACATTTTGGATTTATTTGTTCAACAATAACCTTGGCAATCTAACAGTAAAGATTTTGTCCTTTATGCTACAACTACTAAAAACATGTTTACAAAACATTTATTGTATTGTTGTTCCTCATTCTACTAATCAGAAATCACAGGAAAATTGTTAAAAAGGACAACTGAAAACTAAAACTGATCTATAAATGTAGCATTACCTGGCCCTGTGGTAAATATCACTGGCCGTTCATCTATAAATGTAGCATTACCTGGCCCTGTGGTAAATATCACTGGCCGTTTATCTAGACAGTCGCACTCCCATTCCTTTTAAAGTCAAGAATTTTTCAAGATATTATCATCTCATGTCAATCACAGAGCTCCATGGAGTCGATATGAGAGAAGAAGACTCTGTGTGGGAGATCACACAACTAAACACTCTCTACTATGAATAGGCTGAAGCAGCCATCTACAAAGGGTATTTATATTAGAAACTACAATAACCAATACATAAACTTACCCCTAATCCCTGCATCCTCATTATTACAACGCACACCTTAGAGGATGTACATATTTACTTACTACTACTACTTTGATTGAGTTACTCGTCAAATAACAAAAGCACATCTTTTGAAACAAAGATTTTCGGCAGCACATACAGTCAAATATTTTCAGCATCTATTAAAATAAATGTCTTTCCTTGCTTAAAAAAATCTGTTAATTCTTAATTTTCAATATCACAGTTAATGAACATATAAATAAGTTACATGAATATATTTTGTGAAGCCATATTCTATAGCAAAGAGTATCTTTAAACTATTGAACATTTCACTAAATAATACATCTATCTATGGTGTATTTTGAATATTAAAAATTAGTATCCAAATTTGGATACAATTAAGATTTCACAGCAAACTTTCACTAAATGGTGGGATAACTGATCATTGACTTTTCTGTATTATACAAAGATGCATATATAAATCTAATCTGTGGCTTACTAATATCAGTTTTTATAGTAAACTTTATAAAAGTTTAGCATGATCTATTTTTATTTCAAAGATGGAAAACTTAACAGATAAGTAGTCATAGAATCAATGTATTCCTACTTCATTATACAACATACACCAGTGAGAAACAAATCTCTCTTGTTATATTCTTCATCTAAACACACATCTTTCTAATCAGCTGAAATTTTCGGATTTCTTATTGTTAACCATAAAAAATAACAGTAGGTTCCAATGGTTGATTTTAGAGTTAGAAACCACATCAGTTGTCATTGGTTGGTAGCTGGGGTGTTGAGGCACAGGGAGAAACGCCAAGTCTTCGCTCCACCTTGGACTCTCAGTGCCAGCCAATCATCAATGTTTTGAACATAGCGAATGTCAGACTCGTCTGTTGGATTGTCAATGTCAGTTTCACCATCTGGAGAGCGGTCCGAGTTCTTGTTATCCCGAGGGACCGCTTCCATATCTCCACAACCTGTTAAGGTATAACAAAATTACATCTTGTCCACAACCTGTTAAGGTATAACAAAGTTACATCATGTCCACAACCTGTTATAAGGTTATAACAAAGTTACATCATGTCCACAACCTGTTATAAGGTATAACAAAGTTACATCATGTCCACAACCTGTTATAAGGTATAACAAAGTTACATCATGTCCACAACCTGTTATAAG
>JAUMHH010059660.1:0-23191 GCA_032359455.1 Chlamys rubida
ATCTCATTTGGAGAATATTTTGCCATGATTGCTTAGATATCCAGGTGAGCGATACAGGCCCTATGGGCCTCTTGTTTAAGTAGATCTGATCCATCTGGGCAATGTGACCATATCACATGACCTGTCTGAGGGTCATGTGACTTTCAGTGAATGTTACCAAGGTGATGTTACCATCTATTTATAGATTTAATCTGGGTGCAGTTGTCAAAGCTTGGTTAGCTTCAAGACAAGTCAACGAAAATGTTCAAAATGTGATTTTTTGGGGAAATCTCCAGAACTTTTTTTGTGTTTTTTTTTTTTATTCAAAAGATCATCAGGAAATCATCCTGACTCTATTTACAGGTTTATTTTATTGAAAAACAAAATTAATTTTATAAATTAACCAAATTAAAGTTTTAAGTTGACTTGCTTTCAAGCTAATCAGCTTTGAACATTTTGCCTCAGAAATCATCTCGTTGCGTCATCGTTGGGCTCGTTGGACGTTAATCATGCAATATCATGTTTTATATTAGATTTATAAATAAAGCGTTAGATCTTTTATGAACTGAATTTGTGTTGTTTTTATACGCCCGTCAAATTTGACGGGTGTATTATGGTATGGGTTTGTCCGTCCATCCGTCCGGCGTAAACTTTTGTTTGTCCGGCAATCTCCTCTTACATTTTTCGACCGATCTCTTTGAAACTTGGTATACATTATAATCATAATATGAAGTTGTGTTTCCCTAAAAAGAAATTGATTCGACTATTTATGCAACAGTTATTGCCCTTTGTTCATTTCAGTATTTTATTTTTGTCCGGCGATCTCCTCCTACATTTTTCAAACGATTTCTTTGAAACTAAGTAGGCTTTATAATCACGATATGTTGTTGTGTTTGCACAAAAAGAATTGTGATTCGATTATTTTTGCAAAAGTTATTGCCTTTTGTTCATTTCAGTATTTGAATTTTTGTCCGGAGATTTCCTCCTCCTTTTTTCGACCGATTTCTTTGAAACTTGCAAATCGTTATCGTCAAGATATAAAGTTATGTTTCTACGAAAAATAAATTGATTAGACTATTTTTGTAGAAGTTATTGCCCTTTGTTTATTTCTAGTACTTGAATCTTGTCCGGAGATCTCCTTCTACAGATTTTCTATGGATTTCTTTGAAACTTGGTAGACTTTGTAGTGAAAGGTGAGATTTATAGCATGCTAGCTAGCCACTCTTAAGATGATGCAAATCTTATTTTAATGCAAGATAGTATATAACAATATATGCCATTCGACGGGCGTATATTGTTCCGCCCTGCGGTACTCTTGTTAGCTCACCTGGTCCGAAGGTAAATTTTGTCCATTTCTTTGTCTTTGCCTTAACGGCAGCATCATGCCAGACAAATTTTGCAAAAGGACCCTTTCAAGGTCACAGGGGTCAAGTTTGTTGAAACACTCGAACAATTTCTTCAATGTCATGTTAAATAGCTGTTTTAGCCGTGTTTAAACAGAGTTATTGCCCCCTACACTTCATTCCATCTGTGACATCCCCCCAGGTGTCACCCCACTAGTAATCAGATATCTTTTTTGGAGATCGACATTTTGACATTGAAATTGCTACGGTGATATAACTCCGTCACACATACCATTTGTAATACGATGACGTAATACCAGCTACAGGGGAGATAATCTAACTCTTATCACAGTTACAACAAATATAAACTGGATTTCTTTTGTTTTCCACTTTGAAAGTATTATATCAGATATTCAGGTGAAGGTTAGGCATATCACATTGGAGAAGGTAGCCCGAGGTTCCTCTTGCCCTCCCACCAGTCTAAGTCTTGTGTCAGAACCAGAGGAAACTCGGGCTAGAGTCGAGTCAGCTTTTGTTTTTCATCAGCAACCCTATCCCCGATCCATGATAATTCCCCCAGAACTAGAATCACATATCTGAGTACTTACGGTGGTATAGGTGTCCGTTATGACCTTCTGTACGCGCATGCATCGTCGTATCACTCAATGATGATCGACTCTGTCTGAGAACATACATCTTAAACCACAAAGAAAACAACATATCTTTCATCTTATCAACATATTTCATTTAAGATGTATATACAATAAGTAAATACAAGCATGCTAATATACAAACAGTGAAGGGAAGAGTCGGATATACACTTCCGGACATGATTCTGTATCGTATTCCGTCTGTATACAATGAAAGAATATTAGCGGATACCTGTGTCTGAAGTACGATTCCATAAATGTAGCCATCAGTACGCTTTAATCTCAATTTCTTCCTGAAGTTGTTGACACTCTCCGAATCCGGCTGTGGCGAGGTACTAGTGTATATATGTACATTGTATTTGGCAATACGATGAGTAACACGTAAATTATACAAATAAATGTAACAAACTATAAATCAATGGCTGCCATCAGGAACCGAGCAAGTTGTTGTCTGTACCACATGTGTCTGTGTCTGTCTGTCATGAGTGAACAACGTAAGTGAACAATGTCAACTACATCGAACAAGTTTTTAACCATGCAAGACTCTAAAATAGGTGAAAATCAGGTTATGATGACAGCCGTACCATTTTGAAATTGAAAGAAGAAATATTGGCCGATTATTTTATATCTCTTATTCAAAAGTCTTACCAAAACCATACCATATTTACAATGTCATTCTGCGTTTATCCATATTGTTGTAGTAACTTATAACTTTGTTTTTTTAAATAGAGTACTTATTTATACCCTTGTAAAAGGTTAGATACAAAATAAGCATAAGTGGTGTTTCTGATATGAACAGCATTGAGTCTGTTGAAATATTGATATCTTCTAATAATTTATTCCACAAGATGAATGCGATCATACCCGATAAATAATACAAATGAAGTATGCCATGCAACTCGTCACACAATTTAAATAATACCGGTACCTCGGCAAAGGATAGCTTAATTGAAAATGCGTGGCTACTTTGTATGATCTGATATGAAATGCCAATACGATGATGAGGTTATTACATCTCCTTTTTGTATTAAATGAACTTACGAATTAGGCAAACTGATCACATTTCCGCCATTTTCTGCCAATTGAAATGCCAACTAAGGTAAAATGGCAATTTTGAGTTAATAATGAAATTATAGATGATACCAAGGCCTAAACGTCCTCTTGTCATTCTTAAGACTTAACAAAGGAAGTAGGAAATTGCAGCCAATGGAATCGATCATAATACTTTATTTTCAAAATAGTTGTCATACATGTAATTGCATCATGTTAAAATATGTTCCTGAGAAAAAATACATAAAAACGTTACATATAACGTTATAACATAGAAACGTTAATACAATACAGGGATATTGCTTTCGTTGATGCTCCTTCTCTTACCTTGATATACTGGCCTCCGATAATACTTGTGTTAATTAAAGTGCAATAAGAACATGTTTGCATTAATGTCCTGTAAATAGTAATATATGTTTATATTCCGTGAAATGATACGTTTGTTTGCAAACATATTCACTAGCAAGTATTGATTTCATTGTTGTATATTTAACGAATTTGCGAACTTGTTTGTAATGCTTTATTCATGTACCCTAAATAATGTTGTTTTTATTGATCTGTTTTACGTTACCATCTTGCAGCTCGCATATCATAGAAATTTGAATGTTAACTGGTGTGATGTTTTGTGGTGATGTATTGTACCCTCCGACGTGAAGATGTCTCCACACAGGTCAAACCCGACGTCTACCTGCCATGTAATACACCGAGAACACGTGGTACAGTAGAGGAATTACACGTCGTGTATCAGTTAACGACCCCTCATTTCGTTCGTAAACTGAGTTTTGTAGTCACAACGGTTACATTCGTACCCTGGTTTCTCTGTTGGTCAAAAGCATGACACACTCTGTTACCTTATTTCACCTCGTCTTGTTAAACCTGTCTCAGATTTAAGGAGCCTGAATACCCAATAGATACAACACTCTAAAATTCATCAATGATAATTAGTCTTTCATGTCAGTCAATTCCAAGTTAGACCAGACTCTTGTAGTTAATATTAGTAAAATTATATTGAGATTGAGATTCTGTCACAGCACTAAGAGACACATTGCTGCTGTTAAGTACAAGGCCAAGAGTTTAGCGACTAACTATTTTCACCAATTACAATAAATCATCTCACTAGAAATCAATGTATGACTCCGATTCTGATAAAAAATAGTAAACGATGAAGGTTTTAATGGAAGTGTAGTTGATGTCCACTCTGGTCAGCTTTATCCTTTGGGCCGCCAGCCGTTCCCTGTAGCGGGAAATAAACCACTGGTCAAACTAATCATGCGACGCCACGACACAGGTAAGTTTGATTTAAAACGTGTTATTACAAAACTAACGAGGTATTATTTTGTTAACATTTGAAATTGACAAAAGGATTTTTGTATAAAGTTTGAATACAAAACAACATGTAACCTATATAAAAATACGATACCATGATGTTTAAATATGAAAGAAAATGATTAATGTATGCCGATGATAGAGAAAGTTATGAAAATAAGGACTACAAATGTATGAAATGTAGGTGCGCAAACGATTGTTTGTTACTGACTTATTTAACATGTAGCCATACGGTTAAGGATTTACCCTTTCACCACTGTAGACCAAAATGGACTCATCCAGATAAATGTATGGTAGAGTCTACTTAAGTTACCTAGGGATGGAAGGGTTAAGGGCTATTGATTAAAAAAATCGAATTGTCAGTATGCTGTTCCTTTTTGGTAAAACGGTGTATCGAATCCTTCAGACTTTGTGACAGGTTTACGACACAAACCGACTTCATTAAATAACACATTTGAAACAAATGTACATGGTGATATATTCGTCCAGGTAAGTAATTTATGTTGTCCTGTGCTGAAGTTATATTCCTTAAATATATGTAGAGAGAAAAGGTTTGTTTTGTAATTATAAAAAATATTACTGACCTAATTGTTATGCAAAATTAGATGATAATGTTATAAATGGTACACAAGTTGTTTGGTCCTCACTGACCCAGGCCAATCAGCTTAAATGTTTTGTTTAATGTCAACTATCTAATTATGCTTAATTCCTCTATCTCGCTCAGCCTCAAGGTCAATGTATTCAAACGTTACTGAGCATGTTTTGACATTGTCATGTATAACTTTCTAATGGGATCGCATTATAAGTACAATGCGAACTGATATTATGATTTAATGTTGTAACAGTTTGAGTGGAGTCTAAAATAAATTGCACTTTAACTTTTATCGCATGTATTAACAAGGCATCACAAGTGATAGAAATCCTCTCGCATTCACACATTGTGACATATGTAAGAGGAAATGAAGTCGCTAGAGGGATGACAAAGTTTTTTTCTAAAAATAGTAACAGTGGCCTTGACCTTCAACGTAGAAATTCGAAACGAGAACTTGCTGAAGGCATTGTGATACCAAACACTTGTATGAAGTTTCATAAAATTCCGTTGAGGAATGAAGTCGATAGAGCGATGACAAAATTTGTCTAAAAGTGACCTTGACTTTTAATGCAGAAACCTGAAATGCGAACTTGTTGAAGGCATTGTCATACCAAACACTACGTACGTATCCCGTCCGTCACAAAAACATCTTCCGGCTACCGTACGACAGCCTGGCCATCGTTAGATAGCTATGCGGTATCTTTGTGATAGTCTTGCGGGCTCTCTACGGTATCCTTCAGATGTCCGATAGAAAACCCTTTATACTTAATCCATTATTGAACAAGACGGTAATATTCACAAACGTCTACAAGATCCAGATACAATAACTTTATTTTACGTCGATTGTGATAAACAATATAACAAAACCTCTCAGTAGCTTCCATTTCCCCCAAAACATGGTAAGTACACATGAATAAAACCAAAAAGAAAAAAATCATAGCAAGCCTAACTAAGATCTTACAATGACAGTTAAAGAAAAATAAACAACGCAAATAAATCAAGAAAAGACTAATGTACAGCCTATTTAGATATAAAAACATTAACAAATGAAGACGTCTTCGCCATGAAATACAAAAAATAATTAAGAACCACGTAGAAACTAAACAAATTTAAAGATATGGCGTGTTGAAAATCTACAAGTTAAGGAAATCAAATATCTTAAGATGTGAAAACGTAATATACAAATTCAAAAGACTTCATCCTCAAGTTCTGTTAAAATATACAATAAGTTACATGTATTAAAAGACAACAGCAAACAATTTAATTCGGAATGATGGATGGTAGAAAACTGACATATTAATAAAATTGCAGCATTTAGAACAACTTAAATAAAAACATCCTAGTTAAGAGTCAGAAATGCTCAACCCCATTAGCAGAAGTGTGTGCCAGAGTGTTACTATAGGCGAGTTAACGATCGCGACACTAACTACGTCACTACGTTTGTAGTACAGTTTGGTTGGAAGGTAACCATTATTAACGATAGAAGACCAAAAATGAATATATAAATATGACGCAGAGGAATCTGCGATGCTTTTTAAATAAGGTCTGGAGGTGAAATGTGATTCAGTTACAATAGAAAAATTTGATTAACTTGGAAACGTTTATGACTAACTCCATAAAAGCGAACAAATTAGCGCCCCTTTGGGTTCCGTTATAAACGTGTAAATAGTAGTAGTAAGTAATGGTCTGAAAAGTTTCCACAATAAAATAGTCTTGAACATCAACTTAAGCAATTGGTAAGATACTGAAAAGATGGCGATGTCGCCGATCACCCCCACAAACACATAGGCTTTTTTCTGCGATGTATATTTCAAAAAGCCCTTGTTATATGATAACAACACTCAGAAATAGGTTTTCCTCCAATTCGTATCAAAATTCGTCTAAAAGCCTATGTGATTTGCAGTAAATACATGTATGCAAATGACACATGTTTATAAAAATATTTGTAATCTCACGTTCCGCAAGTTGGAAAATATATTTATAAAATAAGTTGCTACTTTCGAATACCTGGAACACATTTATAATAAAAAATCTTCAATTGAACCTCAATCGATACATTTAATGAAAATTCTCAAAAGCTCTCGCTCCCAAAAATAAAAATACATATAATACACGATCCAACACTACACCTAGTGATACACTTTAAGAAGCGTGAGAACGAAGTGATGTTGTTTAAGTAAGAAAGTCATAACGGATATATTTTGTAGGAAATAATGAACAGTGGAATCAGGCTTTGCTCTTAATTAACACATGTAGAAATTGTACCAGATAAACAGGATATCAAGAATTATATTATCTGTTTATTGATCTCTACAATCGATACCAATTATCAAAACATCATAAAAAACTGACATGATTAAATTAATATAATGACTGAGAAAAAATATTGAATTTGGAATAGTTTCCACTTTTTTCATTATATCTTATAAAGTTTTCCCATCAAAACTGATTTACTATGAATATTGTATATAGTATTGCTGTACCAATATTGTATAAAGTATTGCTGTACCAATATGCGTATTTAGTCCCAGTTCTGTTCACAAGAATTTTCGTTCGTTTTTGTTTACGTTAATAACATAACTTAAAATGTGAGCTTTATTTAAACACCTGTACCATTTAGAGTCCACTAATTGGTGGGGTGAAATGGAATGATCCGTGCTTACAAAACAACTACGCATCAAATAAGAGTTTTAGTGGAATGGAAGGAGTGTCGGACCAAATGTTTTTCATTCAGTTTTCTATCTCTGCAATAAAAGACACAATGTTTTGCATACGAAATGTCAAAATAAAATCCCTGATCCCTGTACCGTCATAACATGCATTGCAAAGCCTTAGAATCCCAGAGATACGTTTGAGGGTTTGTACTTGAGTACTCGTGCGTGTTGCGATAACTTGTGGTCATTCAAAGCATCGTCAGACGGAAATACAGCCCCACATAGATCACACTTGACCACCTGCCCACCATGTCGTAACCGCACGTGAGCCAGAAGTCGACACGGTTCGGTGAAACGAGATGGACATGATTTACAATAGATGAAATCTTCGTTGTGTATTCGTTGATGACGCTGCATCCTGTATTTGACCTGTGTTTTGTATTCACATCTATCACATTCGTACGTTTGCCCGGGTTTATATACAGAGGAACCACGGAATAGCCCCCGGCCCTTCATTTTGCCTCGTCTTGCTGTGCCTGTTGCTACTCTGACGCGTCTTTCTGGAAACAGAATGAAAAGATAATGAAATATATACTCTTCAAAAAGATATGGTTCTTGTCAACGTCAATAATTAAATTACAAACGCAGTATGATATTTCAATCAATATTACATAAGCCATTGAACTGTTAAAAGTTGACAAGTATCTCCAACAATTTTACTGAAGGTTAATTATCTGAAACTAAAAACATATAACGTCATTATCGGCATTTACAACACGAAATAGGCAGACATCGAAACAAAAAGGAGACATCGATAATTCCTACAAAATCTAAAATATGAAGCCATGTGCTCCATGCTCCAGAAGGTAAGTGTTTTCAACTACAGTGAAGCACGACGTGCAGACACGTCACATTTCCCCCCACTTTTTAACATATATCCTTCATCATAAACTAAGCAATGGTGAATCGTAAGTTACAGTTTCGTTCTATCTAACATCTGGTTCAGGATCTTTCAAAACGCTGGACAACAAAAAATTGCAATTTTTTGAAAAGGCCTATTGACCTTTGTTATGCACTGCTGTTTCTGTTTTTTGTTTTTGTTTACACATTTCAACCTTGTGTCAGAGTGGTTCAGCTTAACAGGTTGTTTACATATGTATCGTGACATCAAGTATAACGATTCTGCGAAACACATTCTTAGTTTGCTTTTACCAATCGAACTATTCAACCCGGAAAGCTACAGACAACTGATCACAAAACTACACTTCATCGTTATATGAAATGACGATTTTCACAATCTGACCTCGATGTCCTTTATAGGCAGTCAATGTATTGTTTATAAATTTGATAGTCATTGCATTGACCTTAGCAAGTCAAATACCAAATATGACCGTAGACCTCAAGTCTTTTACAGTTGTTTTTCGTTCCAGGCTAGATAAAAGCGGCTACATGTTATGCTAAGTCCTCTATTTATAGAGGTTTCGCTGTGTTATGTTCCCTACTTGTCATTACTAAGTCGATGGCATCATTGATTCGCTAGCATATTATAGGAGTGCAGCACCCGACTTCAAACTATGCCAATTTGACCGTTATGCTGTTGTGCGATTCTTTTGTTGTACATCGAATGCGCAAGACCGGGAGTACAAAGCCTTCATGATTTTGTCTTGACATATTCCAGGGGTACAAGGAACGTTAACGAGGGTTCATATAAATATTAAGGAACCATAGACTTTGCCAAAACCTGTAAACATTTATCATTTTCTTTGTCAAATGAAAAGTCGACCAATGGAAAAATAATTGCTGAAATCGAACACACATCATTGATCGCTAACTACCAGTTATTGACACGAACTACTTTCTACGGATATTGTTCAATACTTGTTATTGTGTTTGAGCCGAAGATGTAAAACATCAAACAGTTAATACACAAATGAGCACTTATTGAAATCATATGTGAATTTAATATATCATATATATTCAAGAGAACAAACGGAAAAGGAATTGCGACTCAATATTTCAAGTTATTTATTGGTCCATCAGACAAGTTCGTATATAAACATTATTCACACATGATCAAAGGACTTTGGCTTTCACTCAATTCATTTAGTGTTTCCTGTTTAACTATTGTCATGCACCATTAGGGTAGGTTTTATACTTATATTATGTGTCAGAAAAACTTATTATTTTATACCCATTCTATTGATTCCGTCTACATTTATTATTACGTGCACTTGAGAATAGTTATTTGATTTCAATGAACTTTATTCCTGTTCTTACTGTCAACTTGAATATCAAGTCATTGAAGCTTAACACATTGTCTCGCTTTGTGTTAAGTTTTCATAAACATAATTCAATTTGTTGATGAAGACTTGGCGAAGCGTCAAAGTTGGCAAACATAACCCCATGTTTGATATCTGCTATCCTTCTTGAGATGAAAGGAAGGGGATTTCGAATCCGATACGATTCAGTTTGTTCCGCGAAGTCGCCATCAAGGTTATTGTTACCTTATTTCCAAGTGAAACATTTAAAAACTTTTCCCATTTTTGATTGCACAGCTTAGAATGGTAGTGAGACGAGCGAAATATCTAATGCAACATGTGCATGCACGGATGTCTTGTGGTCATTCAATGCATCGTCCGACGGGAACACAGCACCACACAAGTCACATTTGACCACCTGCCCGCCGTGTCGTGACCGCACATGAGCCAAAAGACGACACGGTTCAGTGAACCGTGAAGGACAGGACGCACAGTAGAAGAAATCCTCGTTGTGTATTCTTTGATGACGCCTCATCCTATACTTCAGCTGAGATTTGTAGTCACAACGGTCACATTGGTACTTAGGCTTCTCTGTGGTTACACTATGCGATATCCTCTGGTACCGTACTTTCCCTCGTCTGGCGGTGCCTCTTTCCCCTGTAACAAGTCTGCCTGGAAACCAAATAGATGCAAAACATTGAAACACGAAATACATTCTTATAAGGTCACTCATTATCGGAACTCTTTAATTTAAGTTGAAAGACCTACACCTACAAAAAATGTGATAAGATCGGAAACAAAAATCTATACGAGAAGACAGCCATGAGATCAAAGCAAAAGTAAAGATAACATGAACCCCTACTCACATACCCAAAATGAAAGCGAAACTATGCAATACGGAAGAACAACTGCTTTCTGTTCTATATGCGATGCTCGTCGTGGTGTCACTTGTCAAATCTAGAACTGTGTCGTCGACGATCGAATACAACATGAACAAGTCGTTGATCAGTGTATACATTTGAATAATAAGAAAGATCATTATGATATATTTTCTCGGCGAAGATTTAAGCAAAGGTGGTAGAAACATCTGGCTAAGACGTTTAATAGCCAGATTGACGAATATATCAAAAACATCCTGATACTAGGTACGTAAAAAAGGGTTTGGAATGGTGAATCTACCACGACATGTAAACTCCATAAGGAGAGGAGGTTAGAATAAGGAAAATGGTGACTGATGTGACACTTATTTTTATACTATATATGTCATGATATGACCCTGAAGAAGAGAAGTCTGTAGTGTATTTCATTTAAAATTATTGGGGAAGGACAAGATGCAATACATCAGTAGTATATCTAAAGATAAAATCAGCAGATTGGGCATGTAGCTTATCTCCCTTGTTTGATAGTCATTGCATAAATTAGGTTTCATAACAAATTCAAATCGGCTAAAAACGGTGTATGTTGAGTCTCTCCGACACCGTCTGTCAAAATATTCTTCACCAAATTAAACAAAACAGTCAAAATTAAACATTTTATACATTATTTCACAATTTATTTCAAGAGAACTCAATTAAAATTAAATACATGCAAGTAGAAATCATGATTTGTGTCAGCTTGATTTCAGTCAAACCAAAAATTAGGTTAAATTTACAGAAACGTTTTTCATCGAGAATACATGCATCATCAGCTACACAGTTGCAACCCAGTACACTATCTCCAATATAAAATAAAACGTATAGTTGTCGTATGATTCCTGATCTGTGGTTAAAAACCAGAGGTTGGAATACTTTCATTCCCATAACCTAAGAAATGATGATACCTGTATTGATTTCAATCCCTTATCTATCATTGAATTATTAATCACGCAACATTTTTTCAAATTGTATTTTACTATTTTAGCTTGATGGAAAGTGCTCATTTAATCTCTGTAAGATCGCAATTGGATATCCCATAATTTTTTGAAAATCGAAATGTGATACTTAAGACTTCCACGTATTTCCAATATCCTGTCCTCGCGCACAGGACATTCGAATCATTACTTTCGATGTTTTTGTTCTCTTTTGCTCTTTAGAAAATGTTTGAACGGACTGATGGCAGGGAACTTTTAGATGGTATGGCTGGACCAATCAAACAACGGTCACAATGAAGACAATCTCTATCGCGTCGGTTTTGATGGTGTGTCAACTTGTATTTCGTATAGGTGGTCTATGTCGCACCGAAAATTATTTTAGTTATAATTACTACAGGTCAATTAGGATTCGGTAACTGGAAAGGTATGCGGCCTCTTCATTACCTTAGGACGTTTCTTGAATATCAATCGTTTTGTTTTATATATATAGAACATAATGAACAGCAGATATGGAAAAGCACTTAAACAAGAAATTAATTAATATATTCCTCTATTGTAAGACATATCATTGTTCCATAGAATGAGATAATAGATTTCTGAATAACCATCTTTTTCATGCATTTCTTGAATTGACCTGAAAGCTAGACTTCAGACGTGCTCATAATGACGTCACGGTTGCAGAAGTTTGCTGTTTTCTGGTTTTCAAGTGTAATTGTGGATTGTTTAATCAAAAGCATTAGAAATGTCTTCCCCAATTAGTTAAAACAAATAACAAAACTGTTAAATGTAGAACAGTGTATCGAGTTCTGATGCCAACTTGTATCTGTAAAAATGCGATTTTAACAGATAAAATTGTTTTAAAAACATGTGACTATGATCTAACAACCAAAACCTTTCCTCGAGTTAAAATCAAATGCCATCCCTTCTAATGGTATGTGATTAAATATTATATACATCAGCGTTTTATTAACTTTTCAATCATCCCTCCACCCCCGATATGAAAAGTCCATAAAGTATTTGAGAAAAAAAATAAGCAAAGCATGTGCCGTTTAAAATCGAACACATACCAGTAATGGCAGCGTTCTTGTCTAATCTTTAATCTGATCAAGAGGTTTGTCAAATATAACAGACTTAAATAATACATATGAATCGTTACCTGTATCTGTATTCACACATAAATCATAACACAACGTCGTTGTTTAAGCAATCTACTTCACATAACAAGTGACTATTATGG
Organism: Chlamys rubida; assembly: GCA_032359455.1. Lineage (NCBI taxonomy): Eukaryota > Metazoa > Mollusca > Bivalvia > Pectinida > Pectinidae > Chlamys > Chlamys rubida. The sequence goes on from JAUMHH010059660.1 coordinate 12,939, forward strand.
AAATCACTTGAGTTGCTTCAAAGTTTTAAAGAACGATGAAGGATACGAAACCGAAACCTATCTAGATTTGTTCTCATAATCACGTTTGCTCACATTTGTTCAAGACATAGACTTCCAATTTTTTCAATTTCCTTGATACAATTGAAGTTGTACTTAAAAACAAGGTATCGAATCGATACACTACTTCGTTAGTGAATCTGGTTCAGACATTATTCAGTAGAGAAAAACCATCGTAATGCGAATCTTTTAATAACAAACAGTTTTTGATTCACAATAAAGGACGTTCAGAGTGATGTTTCCTCGACACATATTAATTATCAATGTCATATTAAGAGCACTTGTTGTTTCGGTGAGCTATTGGACCATAGAGCAGGGTTATGTATCATGTAGTTTTGTAGCGGCTTGACATCACCTAAAATGCGGGAGTCTTTCTGTTCTGTTCTATCGTTCCACTCTGAGGCAAAGGACAAACCCTTGAAACTGGCAATAAACCATCTGAAGACAGCGAATATTCCACTATTTCCAACACAATGATCATGATGTATGGAAAATGTCGATGTGGTGCTGTAGATTTCCGAGTTTCACAAATGATCTGTCCTTGCAGAAAGTACACGTGAACGTTTTCTTAGGATGTTGCTGAGCTCTGTGATTGGACAAGGAATGCTTGGATGGAAACAGTTTCCCACACACTGGACATGCGACAGAAATTCCTTCATGTCGAGACTGACGGTGGGCTCGTAGTTCGCACGGTTCAGTGAATTTTGCCGAACACAAGTCACATTTCAAGTAATCACCACTATGGATTCTCTGGTGACGCGTCATCCTGTATTTCACATTGGTCGTGTATGTACATCTGTCACAACGGAAGAAGTTAGGTGTTCCGGTAGATGGCAATCTGGGTAACACGTGATCCGTTGTTTTCCCTTGTCCCGCTATGGTATGATGGATAAGGTCGTAAAACTGGCCTGGAATATAAAAATCTCAATCAACTTCTTTTCTCCCAAACAGTTCGCTACAAAATGTAGGTTACCAATACATAACTTGAACAAAATTAATACCCACTAAAATTAAATAATTAGTCTCCTAAGCTACAAACCGTCCGAGAACAATCTACAATTTTTTACGAAATTATGTGTGTGAGTGGATACAATTTTCACGTAAATGCAACCTCCACAATTGCAAGCCAGTATTCAGAGAGGACAGCAGACTTTTAGACTAAATACATGTATGTCATCTGTGAACTCGAAAAGTCATTTGTATACGAAATAAATGAACTCGAAAAACAATTCCGAACAGTGTCCATAAGGGAGAAAATATCGAAAGGGTACTTTTTGTCGGAATATGGAAGGTCGCGACAAAGGAGATATGCTCACAAGCTCAGTACTCGAATCACTAATTCAAAAACGAATATCCGAGTGGGAAATGAAGTGCAAGTTTGTATACCAATTAGTATGTTTTTCAATGATTTGAAGTAACATCTGCCCAATAAGTAAAATAGCATCTTATAAATCCAGGTAAAAAAATTACAGGGTCGCTTTTTGTTAAGAACATTCTGAAATACTTGGAACAACCAAGACAAAGCATTATACCAGTTCAAGTATCTATTTCATTTCAATAGACAGGTTTGAAATTATCAAAATAACACATACTTTCCGATTTAATAAGATTTTATTTCTAAATATACTTAGATCTAGAATGATCAGTGTACATCGTAAAAGGTTGATGCGAGTCAGAAAATGAACTACTCACTGTAAAACGTAAACGAATTGTTCGCTCTAGTTGTATTCGAGTCCTCCAACGAAAAACAAGAATTCAACTTGAGGCGAATATCACGAGATACACGTGGGCGATATTAGCAGTTATAAAGTGTAGACAGGTGAAAAGTAAGCAAACCTTACTTGAATGATATAGTGTTTTTTTGTTTTGTTTTTCACTTGGGGCTAAATAGTGTGGTTCACAGTTGACAGTCAATACCTCATTAACAGACTCTTTAGTCTTTACAGATAGTTTCGTTATATTAAATCATTCAAGCATATGCAATCTGTTAGTATGTTTTACTGTCTAAATAACTCAAGCAGTTATTTCAAATAATTTACGAAGACAATCCATGGATATTGAATAATCCCTATCACATCAGAAATCTGTCAAAAATTTCGATTTTCTTCTATTGTTTTTCTTCTTTGTCCAATCTAGTTTCGATGTTAATGTAATATCTGATTATGTTCTTTGCCTCCTTCATATGAGCAAGCGTTAATTATATAGGATGCACTACAAGAATGGCTTTGTATTTTAGCTGACATTGTATAAAACGAACTTTGACCACCAAAAGATGGTTATCTGCGGCATTGACGAAAACAAACAGTTCCTTCTTCGTTTTCAGAATTAAATCATAACACATCCATTATGAAACAGTCTTCGATGATGACCACATACAAATTATTGGTGATGAAAACACTATCGTCTCGACTTCTCAACGGTGAGAATCCAGTTTTGTACGATCGCCGTGTGAACACCATCTGATTAAGATTGACGATTACTATCACAACAGTATTCCAGAATTTATCTGAGACCCGCAAACTGACCCATTTCAACATTGTGAAAGGACTTCAAATGGATAACAAGCTTGCCCATGGTTACGAACGACTTGTCACAGCGATTACAGAAGTAAATTTTGCTCTGATGCGCGCTAGAGCGATGATGCGACAATGCATATTTGGAGGCAAACTCCCGCCCACACATTTCACATTTGACTGCAATCCCCTCGTGGCGGGACTGTCGGTGTGCCCTTAGTTCGCACAACTCTGTGAACTTGTTGCTGCATTGGTCACATTTGAAGTAGTCTCCCTTGTGTATCCGTTGGTGGCGCTTTATCCTGTACTTGTGCTCCGTTGTATATTTGCACTGATCACATTTGAACCTGGGCTCTGTCGTCCATGCCCTTTGTTCCATTCCATTAGTCCTGTCCAGTAATGAGTCAAGGTCAGGGTCGTTAAACGGTCCTGAAACACCAGACAATGCAGTTCTTCAATACATGTAGATGATGAATTCTCTTCATTTTCTTCAACACATCACTGAATATTTTCTCCGAGATGAATTCTTTGTTCTTACCGGATTATTTTCCTTTTATAAATTTTAGTTACAATTCCAGAAATCTACGCCTATATTATGAACATGAATTGGAAGTATTTCTGGCCACTTTAAAGACGATATGACTATGGAACCATTTGGCATACAAATACATGTTATAATGAAAACTACGTAGACAGATTATTGGTGTGACATTCATTTATTTATAACAGTATCTGGGCTACAATAAGATTTACAACAATCGTTAATGTATACACCTTATTTATGTAAAATGGTGACCACAGCACTGTCTCAGTGGCATGTCAACCAAGTAGCAAGGAACACCTTACTTACATCAATTCTACCCGACAGCACCCTCGATACTCTATTGATTACGCTCACTTACGCTCTCTGTTCCCCTGGAATATGCCATAACAAAATCGAAGGCTGTGAATGCGCCACCTTGTGGGTGATAAAAGAAGACTAGTTTGATCTTTTGATTTACATCAAACGAATCCCGCAGTAGCGCAGCAGTAAAATTGGCTTTTAAGTCGGGTGTAGCCGCGGGCCTTCAATTTTGCAATGACACATTCCAGGGGTACAGAGAGCGTACGTGAGCGTTTACCTTGGAGTATCGAGGATGACCTGACAGAAAACAATACATCAATTTTCAAGTTAATAGATATTTTACCTTTAGACATAATACATCCATATACATTTACATACATTAATTAAATTACAGAAGAGCAACATATTTCTCAACGTATTAATTTATTTAGCAATTAAGAAACTACGTTTCTAAAAGTTAAGTTTACTAAGTAGTGGAGACATTATTAACCAAGAATTACGTAATTTCTACAAGGTAGAATGTATTCGGCTGTGGCTAAGTTTGTTGCGTTTTCACAGAGTAAAATGTACTTAGAAATGGAGAAATGCGCTGCTACCTTTGTATATGAAAATACAGAAACAAGCTACTACGGATCTACGGTGAAAATTACTGGCCAATGAAGAAATGTTCTATAACATCTACATAGTTATTTCATAATTATTCAAACTTGGTCCCCTGAAAATATAGTTCTGTATATAAACTCAAATATCTAAAACAAACCACAGTATGTTTTTCATGATCCTACTATTTTTACGTTACATTATTTCACAATTTTTTCACTATGTTTTGTCAAGTCATTAACTACTGTACTTAGAAACATAGTTTGGCTATAGCATTTTGTAAAATTGCTTTCTTTTTTTAGTAAAATTGATTCCTGTATTTAGCAACATTGTTTCACTTCTGTTTTCAGTAAAATAATAGCATTTTGTGACATTGCTTTTTTTAAGTAAAATTGATTCCTGTATTTAGCAACATTGTTTCATTATCATTTCAATTACATTGTTTGACAACTGTTTTCAGATGCATTTTTGACTACTGTTTTTAAGTAATTATTTTCACTACTGTGTTTAGCTAAAAATCTGTGAAATAAAATTACAATACCTCGAGTTCCACACCATACCCCATTTATCATCATACACATAGACAACTTGAGAGGAGAATGACAGTATCAATTGCTGCAAGCCTGAAGTAAGTACGATCTTTCAGGCGAGAGAATACCATTGACAAGTTATCATTTATGAACTATGTTTTAAAGTTAAAAACTTCCAAACTGAATCCTGATTTTGTTTTACTTACAAGGAAACCTTGCTGTGTATTTTTGGCAATTTATGCCCATTTAAAAAAAAAAGTTTATTTCACAACATTTGTGCAAAGAGTGTATCATAAACAAAGTTAAAAAATTCTATTTTATTATTTGCATTCTTGGCACAATCAATTTTCAACTTTTTCTACATTCCTACCTAAAGTTCCGAGCTGAATTTTTCGAGAAAATATTTATATTTTTGGCGAAATGAGAACTGTGAACATTTGATTCTGACAAAACTCCCTTTTACGGTTAAAATAAAATCTGCACCAACTCAAATGGAAACGTTCACAGAATCCAAAGTATTCTGGAAAAGAAGTAAAACTGAGATTGCCCAAAAGCTTCCATGTACAAACATTTGATGCCCTTGCCCATTGTTAATGAACCGAAGATAAGTAGATATTCTTTTGGACATTTATCCTTATGTCATTATTTTTTTTACATTTCACTACACAAATGTTCACTGAAAAAGGTATGATGAGGGTGGGGAAAATATTGATAGTAGACTGAAGCTTTATACATGTAATGTACTTTCCAATCCCGGTAATATTTATTTTCGAATCTGATTTTCATTGAAAACCTGTATATGCTATTAATCTTTAAAGAGTTGTGATATCATTTTACAAAGAAATATGAGCATTGGTTATTTAAAAATGTACATGTAAATAATGTAAAAATATTTAATGCCGTTACAGGTCAATGCTTATAATTATATAATTTCTTTTTCATATTAAATGAATATTGCTTATTTACCAATATTATCAGAAATTTCCTGTGTTTCTTCGTTTTTTGCCTTAACACAAAGATTGGACTCTAAATAACATGCTTTTACATGGTCAAATATTGTTCCGCGAGATCCGATTGTTACACTGCATTAAGACAAAATTTAGAAATATAGGTGAATTTAGAATTCTTGCAAACCATGACACATTATACCTTAATATGATTAATAAAAAGATTTACAATATATAATAACTATTTATATATAACAAACTTAAGGGAGGAAATAAAGAAGTCTTTGACTGCTTTTTTATTTATCATGATATATTTATTATCAAATGTAGAAGAAAGAGTAAAGAGGACAGCATGTTGGTTTCTCCATAGTGTGCTAAAGTATAATGATTAATATATAAATATCCAAATATACGAGTGGCATTTTAGTTTAAACATTTTAAAATTAAAGGAATTAATCTCAATTCTATACTTCATGAAACGAAAATGAAACATCATGTTAAATCATTTAACCCTTTCACCCCTATTCAACTTTAGTCGACTCTACCATGCATTGATCTGGATGAGTCCATTATGGTCTACAGTGGTGAAAGGGTTAATCACACATTCAAATTAAACTCTTTGAATGAAATTGATGATACTTGAGCAGTTCTCTAATTTTGAGACAAGTAACATTTTCGTGAATCTATATTGTATATTACCGATTTACAGGAGTTCACCAGTAACAATTTCAATTGGTTTTAAAAGCATGTCAAACAAACACACTTAACAATTAAAACAAGACGAACACACTTAACAATTAAAATATTTAAAATATTAAAAGTTGATATATATTTATCTAAAAATCATATTCATCTTTTTTCATATTAATTCATCCTATGAATATAAATCATTCAATTAAAAATTAAAACAATAAAAGTAACTATAAAGTAATTGTATATCTTTAATGATTTTGGGACATGGGACAAGTGCTGCATCTTTTAATTCCTAATTATATAACCACCCAGTTCATAACAGTGAACCACCCAACCATTACATATGATATCCTAACACAATACTGACTGATATGCTGTTCAATCCGCTTCACCTAATTCTGGCACGCAAGGTGCACATGCAGCATGGAATGAGTCACTATTATTAATAATAAAAGAAACAAAAAATCCAAAAAGTATTTTTAAAGACATCTTCTTCAATAAACTAGAAATATGCTTATTTTCAAAAATTACATTTTCAAGATTGTGGTTTAAACAATTTTTTTACACGAAAGGAATTCCACTATGCAAAATGTGTAAATCATTTCTTATCTAAATCAACATTTGCTAGATATTCGAAGTTGTGATTAAATCTTCTTGCAAATAAATGCAAAAAATATAAACAAGATTTTCAACTAACTATACTGTAATTTAATCAGGTTTTCATAATTTATCTGGAAATTTTGCGGAGACTCGACTAATCTTTACATGAGATTCATATTGTCTTAAAATATTACAAAGATGCAATATATCTCAACATAAAAATTTCTACATAATTTAAATAACCAAATGTGATTCAAATACAGGTGAAGATTGCACCTACTACACAATGCAAAATGAAATGATAGTGAACAACATAAGTACCAGAAGAAGAACACCCTCTATTTGAACACCTTGACTTTCCTGGGTTGATTGTATCATATGTTTATTCAAGATCTTTGAGATCCATAAATGATTATGTACAGGTACATCTTCAGTTTTAGCTGCAGAACATTATAATGGTTCAGGATAAGGCAGCAGATACCATTTCTTAGACAGTCACCATACTTGTATACAAACTATACAACTGAACTTGTGGCGTCATTGTAATATTATAAAAGTTCAAAAAAGTGATGTTATCCACCGTCGGAATTAGACATTCACCGTGTCCTGTGCTATCCAGGCCCACTGTTAAAAGGCTGGAGAGTGGCTGAAGTCTGGGAGGTCTGTGAGTCTTTCTGATGAATTATCTGTAAATGTTTCCGGAGCTTGCAGTTTTCGTTAAATCTCGCTCCACAGAGGCTACATACATAGTACTGCTGGTTGTGCATGATCATGTGACGCTTGAGACTGTAGTGTCGGTCCGTAACAAAATCACACTCGGGGCAGAAGTGGCGCTTCCTGGATTTAGCCGAGTTATCCTGGAAGCTTTGGTCCAGTTGGTGACTTGAGTTATACATCTGGCTGATAGAGTCTTTAATGAGGAATGTCTCAGGTGGGCAAGTCTTCAAGAACATGATATCTGAAACCAATAGAAACATTGCTATATTTAGAAATAAATATAAAATTTAGAAACAATTAATAGGTGCATGATGTCTCATAGATTCCTAATGTATATTAGATCAATACACGAGAACATGAGCAGAAAAAAAGCCGTTTATCAAATACGATGAAATCACTGATTTTCATGGGATTTTCAATTTTGTTGATTTCTTCACAGGGGCATGGATCGCTTTACTTGTAAAAAAATATTAAAAAATAGGGGTCTCCTCTACTATTTTTAGTAGAGGAGACCCCTATTTGAGGAGACCCCTATTTTTTTATAATTTTTTTACAAGTAAAGCGATCCATGCCCCTGTGATTCAAAATATACTTTTTGGCATGACTATGGCTTTGATAGATCACCTTTGAAAAGAAAAATATACTTTGCTTTTTGAAAACATATATAAATTAACGGAGATGAAATAAACAAAATATAATCTACAAACAGGTTCCGAGTGTAAAACATTCTGCGAAGTCAGACCTGTATTAGTACCCTGGACTTCAGATTGTTATACCATCGCTGAAACGGATTGAACAAACTGGTCAAAGCGGAGGGGAGGTTACTGTATATAGGAAAAATGACGGTGTAGTGGGACAGGGATTCTTAAAACATACTACACCCGAATGGCTGAAAAGATTTTATCGTAATTAGGTCTAGAGCTATTTTGGCAATATATTGTTATATAAATGGATGGTGACCCTGTGCTACTATCCCTATGGGCTGTGCCCAGTATGGGAAACATTAAAGATACATGTATGTCGATAAGTCTACTGCTTTGGTGTGGGTAAAGTTATTTTAATCTTATTTGTCTGAAGCAGCCTTAGACTAAGAGGACTCCAAAACTGTAAACCAGTAAAGTGTTGCCTCCTTCCCCCTTTTAAGACAAAGGGGCGGGGCCCAATAGGGGAAATTTAGGTAAATCTTTAAAGTTATACTCCTTCATTAATTGTAAAGGGATTGTAGGCTAGCATAGGAAAAGTTTTTCTGAAGTATTTCACTCTTTTTATCAAGGGAACTCGTGTTGTACATTTTATGTATAAGCAAAGGATGGGGCCTCAATAGGGGAAATTACTGGCAGGATGACTGTTTTATTTTCCTGTACTTCTCCTTCGGTATAATATGGGTAAAGTGATTTGAGTCATATTTGTATAAATTGTTACTGGTAAATATTGTTTAGATGAAACGTGTTTATCTAAGAAAGTTTTTTTTAACCTTTCCTCGCAAATATCAAATTCTGGAGTAAGCCCAGGGCCCTTATTCATGAAACTGTTTTTATGTTCAAGCAGAGAATTTTTGCTCAAACCAACTTTCTTTTAACTCACTTAAATCATGTAACACAGTCAGAAAATTCAGTGTTAACATGGAAAACAGTAGTCGGCTTTAAGTTTCTCCAAAATTCTTTCATAATATATATACATATAGATACGAAGAGTGATTTTTAATACTTTATCACCAGAACGAGAAATTGGGCTTGAACACAGAATCTTAGTTTGAGCATGCATGTGAATGGTTTGATGAATGTGGCCAAAACACTCATTTACCACCTTAATTAAAATGACCCTGTAACACCTCGGCTGTTGACATGTACCATCTAAGAGACAATGTCCCATCCCAAATGACAAAGCAAAGATGACCTCCAGAGGTCAGCAGTTTTATCAATACCTGCAAGTCTAAAAAAAAAAAAACACTTTTAGATGACTGCAAAAGTTCACCTGGCCCATTCTATAGCATGATGCCTGTGTACCTGATGTACTGTGATAGTTGTAATTTGTACAACTGTTGGCACTAATTAAGGATACAGTGGGCAGTCTCACGGAAAGGTGGCTGTTAGGCTTAAGCTTGCTATTTGTAATTTCCATGCCTTGGCATGAGAGCTGAGCTTTTGTTCATTTTTTTTTTATTTGATGAAATTTTACATATAAATATGTACTGATTTGTGTGAGTGATGAAACAAAGAAATAAAATTTGAAAAACATATTATTTTTCTTGATCTATGTTTTACCTAGTTATGTCGGGTGCTGCACCAAGGCAGTCCTGTTAAGTTCCCTGATCGGATGTGAAAGGTATGGGGGTCACCTGCCCAAGCCACATACTACAATGTTTTATCGGGTAGGTAGGAGGAGTTTCTGAGACAAAGAATTTGCAAGAGTGAGGTCACAGTGCAGGACCCATCCAGAGTACATACTATCCAGAGTACATACTATCCGGGGTATGTTGTGGTGCCCGAGGACAAAATACCTGCAATGGATCACGTCTGATCCCATTTGCCATATTAAGTGTGCGACATGTTTGGCATCATTTATGGGATGACTACTTTGGAAACAGTTATAAGGACATCCCCAAGGCTCTAAGTGGGATCACCACCACTGTGGCATCCGTCGTCGTCCGTCCGTACGTCAACAATTTCTTTAATCGACTTCTTCTTCTTAACCACTGATTGGAATTTAACTAAATTTGACTGGAAGCATCCCTAGGTGGTGGGGATTCAAA